>PQWQ01000023.1:602500-757614 GCA_002943765.1 Psoroptes ovis | reverse complement strand
TAGCCATAATGGTGAAAATAGCCAAATAAAACATCAATCACAAACAACATTTCCATCCGATATGAATTCACCAACAGTACAAACATTTTTACATCCATAAGAGATGTTGGTGATGGTAAACGATCACCTAGTGGTGATCCAATGAATTATATTCATTACTATTCACACGTCTCTTGAATATAACTGATGAAGATATTCTTAAAAATAAAGGACATGATGCATATCAATATCTATTATTTCAACGTTATATTATTATCTTCTTGTTCATTTTAACCATTGTAACCATAGTCATCATATTACCTATCAATGTACAAGGAAATAATGGTGAGTATTATAAAACATTCGAAAAGGTTTAACCCTTACAGGGTTTAAAGTTTTAATTCGGAAATTTAAAGTTGTTTTTCGTAGTTTTGAATGGAATTTCAAATCGTAAAATTACGAAATTCAATTTTAAAATTACGAATTAAAACTTTGAACTCTGTAATTTCTTCATTACTTTTGTCTATTTGTATAGAGGGTAAAGCATTCGCTCGGACATCAATCAGTAATGTATCACATGAATCATCGGTGTATTGGGCTCATGCCATTTGTTCTACGTTTATCATTGCTGTGGTATGTATTCTATGATTAATCATTGTTTATTCGATTAATTATTCATCGATTTTCAATTTTCCAAAGGGTGTATTCCTTATGAATCGTTTCGCAAGCGAACTAAAAACCGATGATGATCTAATGTATTGTAAAACCCTGTTAATACGTCATATACCACTGATTGAAAATCTGAATGAAAAAATCCTCAACTATTTTCGTGAAAAATTTCCAGAAATTGAAATCACTGGCATACAATTGATTGCTGATCTACGACAATTGGATGCACTCGAACAATCATATCGTAATGCAATGAATGCCCATGAATATTGTAATGACCTTAACAATGAATCACGTAATCGTCATTTGCAAACGATTGATGATAATTCTAGTGGTAATCACCATCAAGACAATGTAACAATCATGGTTGAAAATGGCAATGATGATTATAACGATGATAATCGTTTTATGATACGACCAATTAATTGTAATCGTCTGTGTCGTTGTTGTTGTTTTCAATGTTGTTCGGCAAAAATTGATGCCGAAGAATTTTATGCCAACGAACAACAACAACTTAAAGAAGAGATTTATCAAGAACTGATCAGTATCACCAACCAGTCTATAAGGTCGGCGTTTATCACATTCCGTAGTGAATCAATGGCCATGAGGTAAGACGGTTAATTGTTTACGTTCGAATCATTTCTAATTATCATAATTAATTAATACAGGGTTTATAAATACATCAAAAAAGAACAAAAACATTCATGTCAAAATTGTTTTCTATGTAATATGTGTATGAATATCATTGATTATTGTTATAATGATAAAGCTCGAAATGAATTTGACCTTACAAAATGTTTGGTTAGCCATGCACCATATCCTGATGATGTTAATTGGAGAGATATTGCATTCGATATGAATCTGTTGTGGCTCCGTAAAATGATCATATCATTCATATTGTTCATCATTTTCTTTTTCCTATCAACACCGGCATTTTTATTGAAAATATTCGACATTATCGCTACGAAAGAGTTGATCAAGAATGGAATACTCAAACCGGTGAGTGGCCATTGGCTTCGATTGATTATCAGTTGATTATTTCGGGCCATTTTGATTGATTTTTGATTGATTTCTATTTGTCCAATTGTTTACACATACAGAATTCGATTATCACCGATTTCATGAGTCCATTTCTCCTGATGTTATTGGCCGTCATATTACCATCAATCGTAACGTATGCATGTCAAATGACACCATATAAAACGATATCCGATTTGAATCATGCTGTAATGTCAAAGGTTTTTGCTTTTCTGGTCATGATGATCATTGTACTGCCTTCGACTGGTTTTTTGAGGTGAGTTTCATTCGATTGATAATGACTGGTCATTGATCTTTAATCTTTTCATTGTTTCCACGCAGTATCAATGCAATGCTTGGTGCCATATTCGCATCGAACGGTGATCAAAATCGATTCCGTTGGCATTGTCTATTTCCAGTGGATAATGGTGCATTTTTCGTCATTTATACGTTACAGGCGACCATCCTGGGTAATGTTGCCGAGATTCTACGCATTCCCGAACTTGTATTATACATCGTGTATTCATTGTTTCTGCGGTCAAAAGCTGAATATAAAAAAGCACGTAAATGGGTAACGTTCGATTTCCCGTTCGGTGTTAGTTATGCTCGATTCCTGCTGATATTTACCATGACTGTCATCTATAGTTTTGCATGTCCGCTGATTGCACCTTGTGGTAAGTTTGTTTGTAGTTTGGATTATCCGTATTTCAATGTATCTAATGTGTTTTAATGGCTATTGTTTCCATTTTAAAGGCCTTGCATACATGTTTGGCAAACATCTAGTCGATCGCTACAACATTTATCATGTATATCAACCGACAAAAATTAATCGTCACATTCATTCAAGTGCAATTATGTACGTACACATTGCACTGGTGTTGATGCAATTTCAATTATTTACCGTGATGATTGTTAAAACACAATATTCACATATAACACTGTATGTATTGATTATTTTAATATTAACGCTACTCGAATCGACATTTTTCGGTTTTCATAATTGGTTTCGTAATTTGATTAAATCACCGGTCAGTTTTTGGATTATTTCTTGTTTGATTTCGAGTTAATTACAAATGATTTCATTGAATAATGACAGATAAATCGTTCGAAACATACGCCGAAACGTGATTTTTGTATTTGTTCATATACGCCACCAGTATTGTATCATTTATTGGATGATGGTATTTTTCAACAACAGCAGCAGCAGCAACAGCCGCAGCCAACATCGGCAAAAACAGCTGATTGATTTTTCGAATGAATCGATCTGCCCGTAAACAACTTAGTAAATCATCCTATGAATTATTGCCGAATGCATCGAATGACCTATGACCTACTAGTCCTTCTGATTTTCGAGCGAACTGATGAAAAATATTGTGATATTCATAAGTTAAAGTGACGAATCGATTGAAGTTTGTGATCTATGATGTATGAGAATCAACAATCTAGCCTCGAATTGAGCGAGATTTCATTGATTTCCTCGATTGAATAACTCTGTAAAACTAAACATTCTAATGTTTCTACTCAGCATAATAATAATAGTGATTTGATTGAATTATTCAAATCATATTCCATCACATTTCATCATCATTAATTGTATCTCAATGATAATTTCTCATTGATCATCTTTGATTCTTATCATTATTTGTATGATTTGTATATTTATTTTATTTTATTTTATTATTATTAATAATTTGTTTCTGTTATTATTTTCCTAATTGAATATTTTCACATTTTATTTTTCTAATTATTATTATTATTATCATGTATTAGATGTATGTTTGTATTTGATTAATTATAATTAAAAGATTTTCAATTAATTAATTGATTAATTACTCGATGAAATGATGATTTTCGTTGGTAATTCGAGTGGTTTTTCGCCTCAAAATTCCCGAAATGTAAACAAACAAACCAAAACAAACACATGAGAAGTTTCTGGTAAATTCATGATTTTACCATATGATTTTTTTCCCGAGGAAATTTCTCCAAAATTGTTTGTTTATCATTGAATTATGATTTCGGGAAGATTTCCCCCTAAATCCGAGATTTATTATCTTCATTTATTTGGGTTAATTAATTTAATTTGAATCGAAAAGATGTTCCTAATCAATAATCTCGGACTATTACATAGATTGAAACAATTGTCAACCGTTCAAAGCCTTAAATCATTGCATAATATCAGAATTAATAACAATAAACAATCAACGATTAGATTTTACTCTCAATTATCATGTCAAAATGTCAGACCAACGTACAATATTGGTCGGCCAAGATTATTGTTGATGACACATCGATCATTGATGCCTAAAAGCAGTGATAAATTTGCATTGTTTCAACTAAAATGTTCCTCGATACATACGTCACCGAAACGATACAATCCAATTGTATCGACTATTGTTCGGCAGATATTGAAAATAACGACAATGTTTACGGCCAGGTACGTTTTTCACAAGAGTTTTCTGGTAAATTCAATGAGATTTAATTGATTTTCAATTTCCTGACATGTCAAATTTGATTTGATGAGCAGAGCAATCCGAAAATGGTATCAAAATTTACCGAATGATAAAAGAAAACTAGTCCTTGCATGGTTGAATAAACATCGTTTGAAATTATTCTTAGCATTTACGCTGATATCATCGGCCATGTATTATTATTATCATACACATATACAATTGACACCGATCACCGAACGTAAACGTTTTATTGCATTTACACCTGAACAATTTCAACTGTTAAATCGTATTGAATTGGAAACAAAGTTGAAAGAATTTGCTCATCACTTGTTGCCAAGTACGCATCATACAACATTGAGAGTAGCCAAAATTGTTAAACAACTAATTGATTCGAATCAAGATTTATCGCAAATCAAACAACATGATTGGACCGTATCGATTATTGATGATGAAAATGTTATGAATGCATTTGTGCTACCATCGGGTAATATATTTGTATTCACTGGCCTATTGAAATTTTGTGATAATGATCATCAACTTGGTATTGTATTAGCACATGAATTATCACATGCAATATTGGCTCATGGTATTGAACTGGCAAGTCATGCACATATTCTCGATATATTTTTCATCGCCATACTCGGTATTCTTTGGATGTTTCTACCGACGGATTCCATTGCAGCTATCGGATCATTTTTATCCAAATTAGTAATGAAAATTATGATGGAAACCCCGTACAGTAAAATGTTGGAAACTGAAGCCGATATTGTCGGTATGAATTTAGCGGCTAAAGCTTGTTTCGATGTCCGTGAAGCATCAGTATTTTGGTCAAAAATGTCATTCATGGAACAATCAACAATGATCGAATTGTTTGGTCAACCAGAATCACCGATAAATTTAGATTTTCTAAGCACACATCCATCGCATGATCAACGGTCAGAAAATCTGAATCGAATGGTCGATGAAGCATTGAAGAATCGTGAAAAAAGTGGTTGTCCACCGTTGCGACGTCCTGATCCTCGATTAGCAGCCAAAATGGATGATCATGACAAGATGTTTGAAATGTTTCGTAAAGAATTGCATGGATTATTTCATATTAAAGATTTTAAAGACCTTTGAACTTTGTTTTTTCGAAATTTTATTTAAGATTTTGTTATCCATCCATCGTTTTTTGGATTGTTATCTACTCAAGAATTGATTTATTTTGTTAAAAAATGAATAAACCACATTTTAAATTGAATAAAATTCAAGATTTCAATCAAAAATTCAATTCAAATCCATTTGAATGACGTGTGCATTTGATTAATGTTAAAATGCTTCAAGTTGATTACATCATTTATTAATCGCGCCAAGCATGTGTATTTTCTCTTTAAAAAAAAAACAAAAAAAAAAACAGAAACAAAAAATCAGCCAATCAGAGAATGCCACATACCAACGATAGCCAATCACAATGAGACACGGTATTCTAGAAAAATTTTTGCTTTCAACGCTGTGCGGTGGTATATAAACACTGTTCGAATCTTTCATTTTTCAAATTATTTTTGAATTCGAAAAGTACTTTTTCCGATTTAGTTCATCATTAAATTGTGAATTAAAAAATTGAAAAATAGACCGAAGATTTATTTACGTGAATCATTTTTTGAAATTTCAAACGAAACTGGTGAAAACTATTCGAAATTTGAATTAATTTGATATAAAACTTGTGTAATAATCACTCGAAACATCGCCGAAATTGTTTGACCGTGATTTTAGTATTAATCTGTTTTGAAGTTGAAGTATTAAAACTCATCAAAAATGAATAAACATATACGTCATCTTAAGATATCGAATTTGTTTCTACTGACTTTGGCCATTACATTTGTTTTCAATGAATGTTTGGCTAAAGAAGATAAACAAGATGTTGGAACGGTTATTGGTATTGATTTAGGTATGAATCATATTTTGGTCGATTGATTTTAATTTTTGAATTATAATTCATTTATTTTTGATTTAATTCATTGATTCCAGGTACAACATATTCATGTGTTGGTGTATTTAAAAATGGCCGAGTTGAAATTATACCGAATGATCAAGGTAATCGTATTACACCATCATATGTTGCATTCACTGCCGAAGGTGAACGTTTGATTGGTGATGCAGCCAAGAATCAATTGACTAGTAATCCTGAAAATACCGTTTTCGATGTGAAACGATTGATCGGACGTGAATGGAGTGATCCAACTGTTCAATCTGATATTAAATTTTTCCCATTCAAAGGTATGTACTAATCAAATCTTATGATGACGTGTCATTAATTTTGTTACATTTTAATTCAATAATAGTTGTTGAAAAGAATTCGAAACCACATATCAAAGTTGAAACTGGATCAGGAACCAAAGTATTTGCACCGGAAGAAATTAGTGCAATGGTTTTGACCAAAATGAAGGAAACAGCTGAAGCATATCTTGGCAAAAAAGTCACTCATGCTGTCGTCACTGTACCAGCCTATTTCAATGATGCTCAACGTCAAGCGACAAAAGATGCCGGTACAATCGCTGGTTTGAATGTGATGCGAATCATTAACGAACCGACTGCCGCCGCCATTGCCTATGGTTTGGACAAAAAAGAAGGTGAAAAGAATATCCTTGTCTTCGATTTGGGCGGCGGTACCTTTGATGTATCATTACTTACCATTGATAATGGTGTGTTTGAAGTCGTTGCTACAAACGGTGATACTCATCTTGGTGGTGAAGATTTCGATCAACGAGTTATGGAACATTTCATTAAATTGTATAAGAAAAAAGCTGGCAAAGATATTCGAAGCGATAATCGTGCTGTTCAAAAATTAAGACGTGAAGTTGAAAAAGCCAAACGAACACTTAGTGGTGCTCATCAAGCACGTATTGAAATTGAATCATTGTTCGAAGGTGAAGATTTCAGTGAAGTACTTACCCGTGCTAAATTTGAAGAATTGAACATGGACTTATTCCGATCAACATTGAAACCAGTACAAAAAGTATTGGAAGATGCTGACTTACAAAAGAAAGATATCGATGAAATTGTGTTGGTCGGTGGTTCTACTCGAATTCCAAAGATTCAACAATTAGTCAAAGAATTCTTCAATGGAAAAGAACCAACCAGAGGCATTAATCCTGATGAAGCTGTTGCTTATGGTGCTGCAGTACAAGCTGGTGTGTTGTCTGGCGAAGAAAATACTGGTGAATTAGTTTTATTAGATGTCAACCCGTTGACTATGGGTATCGAAACTGTTGGCGGTGTTATGACCAAATTGATTCCACGAAACACTGTTATTCCGACCAAAAAATCTCAAATTTTCTCCACAGCATCTGATAATCAAAATACTGTCACAATTCAAGTATACGAAGGCGAGCGGCCAATGACCAAAGATAATCATTTATTGGGTAAATTCGATTTAACCGGAATTCCACCAGCACCACGTGGTGTTCCACAAATTGAAGTCACATTCGAAATCGATGTAAATGGTATTCTTAAGGTGACTGCCGAAGACAAAGGCACTGGTAACAAAGAAAGAATCACTATCACAAATGATCACAATCGCTTGACACCCGAAGATATTGAACGTATGATCAAAGAAGCGGAAAAATTTTCCGATGAAGACAAGAAGATTAAAGAACGTGTTGAAGCTAAAAATGAATTGGAATCATATGCATATTCGTTGAAAAATCAACTAAGTGATAAAGAAAAGTTGGGTGGAAAGCTGAGCGAAGATGATAAACAAACAATTGAAAAAGCTATTGAAGAAGCAATTAAATTTTTAGATTCAAACAGTGATGCTGATGTTGAAGAATTTAAAGCACAGAAAAAACAGCTGGAAGAAACTGTTCAACCAATCATAACGAAATTATATGCAAGTACCGGTGGTCAACCAGGTGGTGATGGACCGAAACCAGAAGAAAAAGATGAATTATAAATAGGCGATTCTTAGTTATTTATATTTAACCAGATTTTTTTTCATTTCATTTCTCTCGTATTTACTTTGATCTGATAATGTTTGTTGTAAATATATTTTTACCTTTGAAAAAACCAAATTCTTAATATTTAATAAATAAATAAAAAAAATATTAAATTTTATTTGTATTTATTCATTTAAATCAATTTTTGATTTGAAAATTCACAAAAAATTCAAAATTTTTGAAAATTTTTTTGCGTCACGCCGTTTATGAATTGACCACATTTCGAAACAACAACAACAAAATCACGTGCAATTTCTTATTTTCAAAATTGACTCGAAATCATATGGCAATTGTTTAAATTGCTTGAAATTATTTGAAATTCAACTGAAAATCCGCGTAATTCTTTTGAAAATCTTACCGAAATGCTAACAAAATTATCCACAATCTGTCCACTGTCGAAACTATCATTGATTTATTCGAAAAATGCTCGCCAATCATTACGATGTTTTTATTCAAATTCAAAAATTTATTGCTTGAGTAATACGTATTCAAATGAAAATAATCATTACAAATCGTTGTTGTCGAATCAAAGATTGATGTTTTCAACGGCTATAACCCTGCAGCAATCCGTTAAAAATAATGATAATATCAATGATCAACAGCAGCAGCAATCATCAGCTGTTCAAAGTAATTCAGTAAACAATGATAATGAATCGGATGAAGAAAAAGAAAAGCGAAAACAACGTGAACGACAAAAGAAATATACGAAATATATCCTAATTGGAATGTTGATTACATTTTCCGGGACGATTATTTATACATTTTTCACATGGGGTGCACCGAAATTGGATGAAAATAATGAAATAATCCCAGATGAATTCAGTGATCGTCCATTTCTAATACAATATGCATTACGTGCATGGAAACAGTTGACACATTATGAAAAAATAATTAAAGAACCATCAAGAGAACTGTTGCTACCGCCACCATTACCATTACCATATTATCAACCACCATATACATTAGTATTAGAAATGACCGGAATCCTAGTGAATCCTGAATGGACATATAAAACTGGTTGGCGTTTCAAAAAACGACCAATGGTCGATTATTTCCTACACAAGTTAGCAACATCAACAAATTTTGAAATTGTCATTTATACCCATGAACAAGGTATGACTGCATTTCCATTATTAAATAGTCTAGATCCGAATGGTTATATAATGTATCGTTTATTTCGTGATTCAACAAGATATGAAGATGGTAAACATATTAAAGACTTAAATCGATTAAATCGAAATTTGAAAAAAGTCATACATATTGATTGGGATTCGAATGCATGTGCATTGAATCGTGATAATTGTTTAATAATGGATAAATGGAATGGTAATAGTGATGATGATCGAATATTATATGATTTGACTGATTTTTTAATGGCCATTGCCAATGAAAATGTTGATGATGTTCGTGATGTGATTAAATATTATTCACAATTCGATAAACCATTGGAAGTATTTCGTGAAAATCAACGGAAATTGGCTGAACAAGAAAAACAAAAACAACTGGAAAGCGAACAAAATCAACCAGCGTATCGATCATTTTTGAGAAATATTTTAAAGAAATGAATGAAATCATGATAATGATTATTTGAATTTTGAATTATAATTTTGAATATATTGATTTATAAATATATATAAATAAATATTTGATTATAGTAATATAAATGAGTTTTTCAAAAAATCGAAAAAATCTAAGGCTATCCATCGTCAAAATTTTCGGAAAAATCGAAAAAATCTAAGGCTATCCATCGTCAAAATTTTTGAATTTTTCGAAAAAATCTAAGGCTATCCATCGTCGAAATTTTTGAAAAAATTGAAAAAATCTAAGGTTATAGTACGTGGAAATTTTTGAATTTTTCGAAAAAATCTAAGGCTAACCATCGTCGAAATTTTTCAAAAAATCGAAAAAATCTAAGGTTATAGTACGTGGAAATTTTTGAATTTTTCGAAAAAATCTAAGGCTATCCATCGTCAAAATTTTTGAAAAAATTGAAAAAATCTAAGGCTAACCATCGTCGAAATTTTTCGAAAAATCGAAAAAATCTAAGGCTAACCATCGTCGAAATTTTTCGAAAAATCGAAAAAATCTAAGGCTAACCATCGTCGAAATTTTTGAAAAAATCGAAAAAATCTAAGGCTATCCATCGTCGAAATTTTTGAAAAAATCGAAAAAATCTAAGGCTATCCATCGTCGAAATTTTTGAAAAAATCGAAAAAATCTAAGGCTAACCATCGTCGAAATTTTTCGAAAAATCGAAAAAATCTAAGGTTATAGTACGTGGAAATTTTTGAATTTTTCGAAAAAATCTAAGGCTATCCATCGTCAAAATTTTTGAAAAAATTGAAAAAATCTAAGGCTAACCATCGTCGAAATTTTTCGAAAAATCGAAAAAATCTAAGGCTAACCATCGTCGAAATTTTTGAAAAAATCGAAAAAATCTAAGGCTATCCATCGTCGAAATTTTTGAAAAAATCGAAAAAATCTAAGGCTATCCATCGTCAAAATTTTTGAATTTTTCGAAAAAATCTAAGGCTAACCATCGTCGAAATTTTTCGAAAAATCGAAAAAATCTAAGGTTATAGTACGTGGAAATTTTTGAATTTTTCGAAAAAATCTAAGGCTAACCATCGTCGAAATTTTTCGAAAAATCGAAAAAATCTAAGGCTAACCATCGTCGAAATTTTTCGAAAAATCGAAAAAATCTAAGGTTATAGTACGTGGAAATTTTTGAATTTTTCGAAAAAATCTAAGGCTATCCATCGTCAAAATTTTTGAAAAAATTGAAAAAATCTAAGGCTAACCATCGTCGAAATTTTTCGAAAAATCGAAAAAATCTAAGGCTAACCATCGTCGAAATTTTTGAAAAAATCGAAAAAATCTAAGACCATAGCCTTTGGAAATTTTTCAGTAAATCGAAAAAATCTAAGGCTATAATCTTTGTAAATTTTTCAAAAAATCAAACAAAATAATGGTTGATCAACCAATGTATCGATCAATTTTTGTGAAATTTTTTAAAGAAATGACATTTGAAAATACATTAATTTCAATATAAAATCAATTGAGATTTTTTTGAATAATAATAATAATATCAATTTATAAATATATAAATAAATATTTAAATATTTGAAATATCATTGAAAAATGTGGTCAAAAAAAAATGAAAAATGTTTGTATTTGATTGTATCAAATATTTATATGCTAAGTAATGATAATGAATTGTAAACGAATTGAAATTCATTAAAATCAAATGAATGAATGTCTTAGTCATGGTCCATATGTGTGACACGCTGCTCATAGCAGCTTGGGGCCTTTGAAGATTCATTTTTGAATGTGGTCAGCTTTTGGCACACATTTTGATGATATGCACGTGGTGGTAATCTTCAAAACGATGGTCAACAAATGGTCGGTTTCTTCGTATATCGCAGTACGATGTAACCCATTAGACGAAATATGAGTAAAAATAGAAACAAAATCAGTGTATTGAACCATATGGGCAATGGGGCTGAATTCGGGCTCATCAAGTCCAAGTTGAGTTCCAATTCTCGGTATGGGATGAAGGTTGGCTCCAACTGATGTTGATGTCGTTGACAATATTCGAATTTTGATGATGATTTTGAACACCTGAAACAAAGGGAAATTGGTTAATGATATTGATTCATTGAGTAATAAATCCAAGGCTATAGCCTTTGAAATTTTTGAAAAAAAATCGAAATTTACTTACAATAAATTTTCATAACCAAATTCAATCAATTGCATATTTTGAAATGCATAATAAATTAATGAAAAATAACGAGTCCATGAAAGCCATTGTGGTATTGATGAATAATAACCGGCAAACAGCATTGTTGATAATGAATATAGCGCCGATATCGTAATGGATACTTCTAAATCATCACACAATGAACCCATAAATAGGCCAAATGATTGTGCACCAATGATTGATATGATCAAATAAAACCATAATGAAAGCGAAGTACGAACGGATGTCCATCCAAGTAATGGATATGATATGAAAAAAAATACTGTAGGCAGTGTAAGAGTCAACGGTAATTCACCGATCATTTTAGCAATATAATATGCTGATAATCGATATGAGCCTGATGATCGTTCTTTATTGATTACTTGTCGTTCAGATGGAAATGACATGAGGGCTTGAAATAGGCCAAATTGCATCCAATACGTGGTCGCTAAATTAAAAATTGAATGAGAAACGTTTCACCAAAAATTCAAATAACAAATACATACTGAAAAACATCCACCCTCGAACATCATTCATTGTGTCTTCATTACGTTCGATTTGAAACCATAACAAGCCGACAATCAATGCTAAGCCAATGGTTTGAATCCAATTCAGCTTCGACAACATACGATGTTTAGCTTCATGAAAATTTCTTTCCGTAAGCACAGCGATTTGTGTCCATAATGATGTTGGCCATTTAATTGAATTATTTGAGCTGAATTTTGAATTATTATTTTGATGAATAATAATATTACAATGATTGGGGAAATCATTATCATTTATCAATGATTCAGATGATAATGGATCAGTTTTACTGTGATCATGATGATGATCATTATTTTGTTGATGATGATGATGATGATGATTATGTTTACGATTATGATTCGAATGATTTGAATGATTATGATTATCACAACAGTCATCACGTATAAATGAATTGGATGAAAATGTTGAACTACGATCAGACCATGATGAACGACCAGAATCATTATCATTACCATTGAATTTATGCTGGTGATGATGATGATGGTGGTGGTGGTGATGGTCATGTGGTGGTTGATGATGGTCATGTGGTTGATGATGGTAATCACTAGAATGATGATCCGTATCTTGATGCTGTGATGCTTGATGAGAATCTGATTGATGAAGCTGCTCTTCACGGTCATGGACATGATCCATTTCATCATGATCATGATCATGATGTGTATGTACATCGAATACATTCGACAAGTGATTTGTTCGAATTAATTTCGGTATCTTGATCAGCTGTTTTGCTGCAGCAACAATTTTCGATTGATTAACATCATCATTCGGTGAATCATCTTTGATTATTTCCAGCACGAATTCGGCAGGATTATAATGTATATTAATACAATAATTTAGATTATTAAAAAATGGTACAACATTATGTATACTGCCAAAATAAGCTAAACGACCATTACTGGTCAATAGTAATAAATTATCCAACATATAAAACATTTTCGATGATGGTTGATGTATGGACATTATGATTGTTTTCTTTCGTTTAAGGGAATAATTTTTCAATATTTGTAATAATTTATGTGCTGTACATGAATCAAGACCAGATGTTGGTTCCTGTATTGCAATTAAGAATTGTTTTGATCAATTTTAAGTCTTAAAAACCTTAAAAAATCAATGACTTACATCTAGAATAAGAACACTTGGATTTGTAAGTAATTCACATGCAATGTTGGCTCGTTTTTTCTCGCCACCACTCAATCCACGGCGACCAATGTCTCCGATGACTACATGAGTTTGTTTACATTGAAGATGTTTAGAGTCAATTGAATTCTTTCAAATCAAAATATTGACTTACTTGTATTCTTACAATTACTCAGCTGTAGCTCATCCAATATCTTGTCGATCAATGATGATTTTTCATCATTTGTCATCGATTCAGGTAGCCGTAAACGAGCTGTGTACTGAAAATTTTGAAAAATTGAAAAATTTGAAAAAAAATTTAAAAATTTTCAGTCTTCAAAACTCGCCACCAGATGGCAGCACTATGCTCTTCAAAATTTCAAATTCAAAATTTTTCCCGCGTTCCAAATTGGAGATTTTTAAATTTGTGCACACAGATAAATATTCTACAAAAATCTAGAAATTTTTCACACAAAAAACTCACCATCAATGTTTGTTTCAGTGTCAAATTTGGAAAAAATATATCCTGTTGCAATACATAACAAATACGTCGTCGTAATTGTTTATTCAATGATTGTCCATTCATATAGATATCACCACTAATCGATGGCTTCGTACGGCCACTAACGATATTCAGGAATGTAGTTTTACCACATCCAGATGGTCCCATCACGGCTAATATTTGTCCACTCGTAGCGTAACCATCAATATTTTCGAGTATTTGACGATAATTTTTAAGATCAGCCGCAACAGCGTTCGAATCAGCTGCGACAATTTTGACCGATTTCTTTTTTTTGACATTATTCAATTTAATTGAATGTGATATGTTCTTGAAGACCAATTCAATTTCATTATGATTATTGAGATGATTATAAGTGTTATCATCTCTTGTGGTGACTGTATCATGATTTAGATTATCATTGGAATCATGAATCGATTGATCTTCATCTGGTCTTTGATGATCAGAATCAGCGATATGGTGGTCATGGTGATGATGTGGATGATGATGATGATTCAACAAGAGATGATCAATCGAATTCGAATGTTTTGAATGTCGATTATCAACCAAGGGGCTTTGTTGATGATCATGTCGATGATCAAGATGGTGATGATCATGATGGTCATGATGATGGTCATCAACATTGACCATATCGACTTCGAAATCATTATCAACATCAATATTCGAATATGATAATGGTGACATTTTAATCGATGTTTGTTGTTGTTGTTGTCGATGATGATGATCATTATGACGTAACGATGTCATCGATGCTGTTGATGATGATGATGATTTAAGATGATTATCAACATCATCATCATCCATGTAGAATGATGACATTTTTATTAATTCAAAAAATTAATTTAAAGGTGATATCAACCACACGATACGGACTAACCAACGAAGTAACAAGAATAAGAAAAATTCGATTTTCGAATGTTCGGGGTCTTCAAATCGTTGAATTTCGAATAGTTGGTCTTCGTATGGTTGATGATCGTTGAATTGTTGGTCTTTGAAACTGGTGATCGTCGTCGATGATGGTCGTCTTCGGTGTTGGTCGCCGTCGATGTTACTACTGAACAAAATATCACTGAAAATGAACGAATGAATGAGAATAAATTTAGTTTATCATCAGTTAGTCAGTCAGTATTACAAGTATTTTATTCATTCATTCAAATGAAGGACCGGTCGACATACTCACACAGACACACACACACAAACACTACTGTTATTGAATATTAATGAAATATATGATCACATACACAACACACTTATATCTACCATCTTTACCATCTTACAATCTTATACATACATCCGTAAAGGTAAATATATCAACAAATACTGGTGAAATATTTGACTGAATTGAGTTTAAAATTGTACCATGTAAATGTACATGGATGAATACGGTTTATGTTTGGTACACAAAGTTTGAAGGTTTGAACCTTATAAACTTTGATAATTTATGATGTTTTTTTTTTTGTTGTTTTGTTACAATTTAAAGGTTATACATATTGTGTGAATAATACAATTCAAAGGTTGGCTGGCTAAAGCTTGTATCTCTATGTGTGTGTGTGTGTGTGTTTCTGTTATATCACCATTTGTAATATACAGAAATTTATAACAAAAAACACCTTTTTTTGACTCTTATTCGAAATATATTCATTCATTCATTTGATATATTACGAACAACAAACTGTTGATTCATTCATTCATTGAATCATTGAATGTCCAGGTAAATATACGCAAAACAACAACAACAAATGATGATGATAATGATTATTTTGTTAGTGACCGAGTGACTCAGTGACCTATGTGTGTATTTCGTATGATGATCAAGAACAGTATAATGCATATGGGCATGCATGAAGCTTCTTAAGATGTATAGCCTTGTTATCTATAGCCGTCTTCAGAGATGCTTCAGTAGCTTTGCTGATGTGCTTTTGATTTGTTTCTGTTCGTCGACTCTAGTAATAACTATGGTGAATATATATACACGGCAATTGATTATTACGTATGTAATAATTTCTACAAAGTATTAGATGCAACAGGTAGTATATATTTGAATATGAGAATATGGATAATGATTATATAATAATAATGGTGATGTTATATGTTATATCAATGTATTATGGACATATTTTAAGGATTTATCATGTATTATATTCTCTTTTTTCTAGAGTTATTATCATCAGTGAAGAAGAACAGAACAGAAAAAAAATTTTTTCTTAAGAAATCAATGGTCAAAATAAGAAATGGTTTGAGAAAAAAAGAAAAAGCTTCAGAAGATAATTTCGAACGTTTTTGTCCATGCAAAAGATTGCCATTGAAATCTTGATATCTTTGTCGTTGATGATGATGATTTAACGATTATTTTCTCTCTTAAGAGATCTACCATTTACAGTATCATCATTTATGAGATTATTTATTTCATTATCATCTGATTATCATCATTTTCAATATCATTACCATCATTATAAGCCATTGTTAACAATAGTATTATGACAAGGATTGCATGGATTATTAAATGAATGATGATTATTTTACACGATCACTTACATCATACAAATCATATATTGCATTTATTGCATCGCGCACAATAATTCACTTTGACAACGCCAACAGCAAATTGCTAAATTGCAATGTTTTTATTACGTTGATCTTGGATGTTATTGTTGTCGGCGGTGGCGGTGATGGTGGACATCAATCGATGATAATCAATGGTGGTGATTAAATGGTGATCAACTTTGATGGATTTCAGCGAGATTTGAATGAGATTTTCAATAGGAATCGATCACACATTTGTTAATCAACAATTAAATAATTCACACACATGTTAATGACCGAATTGTTTCATGTTACACGGCACCAAAGCACCAAATACACAGAAATCATATGAAATGTAAACAAATCAAAATAAACAAAAACAAATATGTCGTGTTGATGTTGAATGTAGTTGAAGCCAATGAAACCAATGATGATCATCATTTGAAATGGAAAAAACAAGCATGGCCCAAACCAAAACATGTATTTGTTGTTGCTTGAAGCCGGTAGTTTTCATCGAAAAAAAAAAAATTCAATGAAATTCGTCAACGAAGACCACAATTAGTAAGATACAGTAGTAGTGAAATTATAAGGGTCGTTTAAGGGTCATCAAACACCGTGTTACCACCACCGTCAACACCACTACCACCATCCGAAGCAGTCAACCAAACGAACCAAACTAACCCTACCAACCACCTCTCGAATCAATCAATCAACCGGTTGGCGAAGGGTGTTCTAGGGTTTGCGGTTTATTTCAATTTACTCTTTCATTACACACTTCTGTTTGTGTGTGTGCGTGTGTTTATGAGGGTGTAACCTTTTGAATTTATTAAAAAAAAAAAAAAAAATAAACGTGAAATTTTTTGGAGGGAAAATTTTCAAGCCTATGGCCTCACTATCAGCCGGAAATATTTGATTTTTCAAAGATGTTTCGATGGTAAACATCAATACCAGGACATCGAAGATGCTCGAAAACATCGATTTATCACCTGGAAGACCCTAAAAAGCCTCAGAACAAACACACGCGGTTTCAGAGGTCATTGTCCTTATAGTCCTCTCGTAATCAATGATTAACTAGTAGTGACCAAATGATGGTCAAAAACAAACCTGAAAAAAAACCCTGGAATCTTAGGGTCAATCATCATTAATCATAATTCAATTGAAACTTGTTGAATAATCATCGAATTGAATAATCATGATTAGGTAAACCTTAATGAATGTATGAATACTTGAAAGGTCTATACCTTGTCAACAACTTGCGCAACATACAACAAACAAACAATAATTCAAATCGTAACAATGAGAAATGACCAGCACACCTTTGAATGTTGAACACCTTTATATCGGTCAGCTTAATTGAATGAGGCTATGGTCCTCGCGAAAACCACAATACGGCCGAATGTGGTTGTTTATTTCATCATATTTATTCATATCTCACGTATTATGATTAATGGAATTGAACAACAAGGTAAAAATACATATTTCCAGAGACCAAAATATCTTCCGATAATGGTCAATGGTCCATGGTCTCAATGATCAATGAATGGTCCATATGAATGGTCGATTGAATGGCATGACCTGGAACAAACAAACAAACGAGCACCATTTGGTCATTTGAAGATCACCACCGGTCAATTTGAGGATCGGTGGTGGCCAGCGAACAACCAAACCAAGAAACCAAACAAATAAACAATTCGAAAATCGAATATTTATGTCATCCGCTGGCCGAACATCGGCCAAAGTTTTTCATCTTTGAAAATCTTCGAGAAAATTCAGCTGCGCCAGCTGAATATTATCGATCGATGGATGGATGGATCGAACACGATAATCAATAAGATTATTGATTGATTTTCACTTTTGATCAAATTACAATCAATGACATTTGTAGAAACACCGGCTGGTCTTCGATGACGACAAAGACTCGTACGTCTTTGACTGGCGTCTTTGACAATCAAATTGACAGCATTGTCCACCAGCATTGTAGACCATTGGCCAATGTCCAATTGACATATTTTACGGTCGTTGTTTGTGTGCACGAGCGTGGTATGCATTTGTTTGGTTGTTTGTTTGTTGACAAACAAACAATTGGCCGATTGGCCAATTGGTAAGTTTTCAATTGAAAATATTTCTTTGAATGGAAATATTTCATTGAATGGACTTTCAAAGATATTTTCATTCAAAGAAATGGAGAAAAAAAATAGTTTACCAGGTCAAAGGGCATACACAACAAATGAAATTGAAATTGAAATACCTTTTGCTTTCAATATCTTAGATTTCAAAAAAATTGTAAATTTTTCCGTTTTTCATTCGAGAAAATTTGACCACTGGTCAATAGCCTCGAATTCTTTGAATTGTTTCGAGTAAAATAATAAGAGTTTCAAGGGTCCGCACGGACCCCTGAAAGACTTGTCATTTCCTTCGGAAGTTATTTGATGCTGAAGGGTCGTCAGACCTAGTAACTACCGAAGGTAATTACAGAAGGTAATCGCAAAGAATCAAGAGAAAAGCTAACCCTGTTGAATGGAATTTAACCCTGGTTATTCGAAGGAATCGTTCGGAATGACCAAAGATTTCCTTGGAAATCTTTGATTTATTCGTTTTGTTTACAAGGTTAATGGTGAAGGCCTTGCCATACCTTACCATTTGCATACCTGATGCATATATGGCCATACCATGCTTGGTGCATGTAAGACCATATCAAAGACCAAAGACTATCAAAGAAAGAAACAATTTTCAAAATTCCAAATTTCTCTGAAAAAACATTTTCGGTGGCGATGTCAATGGCCTTCGAAGGTTATTCTTCAGCTTCTTGGTCTTAGTCTTCAGTGAAAAAATAATTGAATATTTCAAAAAACATTGATTCATATGGTCTAAATAATATTAGGTTGTCCCGATAAGTTTTTGCCAATTTTCTCATTATTCCCTATGATATAATCGACAAAAACTTTTCGGACAACCTTACAATACAATTCATCATTTATTTGTATCTATGGCTATAGTTGTATATGGCCTCTGGGCATTTTTTTTTTTTTTGCTGCCATCAAACATTCAAGCAAATCAAAGCTTGTTGCACACAGAAATCAATGCACATTTAAGGTTCACATTTCGTTGGAATCTTTGAACCTTAATCATTGGTGATCACATAAATTTTCACTTTTGTTTTCATTTCGACTCAATTCGAATAAACAATGGACAAATTTCCAAGAATTCTTGGAAATTTGTCCTGGTGAAACAACAACGATAACGACCATTTGACCATAAATTTTCCCAAAATTCAAATAAAAAATGATGTTTTGACCTTTGAACGTGTAGCATCGTTGGGCCATTTTCAACGATGTTTGTGGACGTGTGAAAATTTTCGTTGGTGATTTCATTCGAAAACATCGAAAAATTGGGCCAACCAAAGGTCTCAGATGCTCAAATCATCATCAGCATTATCATTGATTGATGCATTCGATGCATTGAATTTGAACTATTAGGTTGTCCCATAAGTTCTTGCCGTTTTTCGGATAAAAAAAAAATTTAAAAAACGGCAAGAACTTATAGGACAACCCAATAGTATTCGGACTTGTCGTTTTGAGGTCAAAATCATTATTATTATTATTATTAAGCCAAATTTCCAAGAATTTGTCCATTGTTTATCATTCATCATTATTATTCAATTCGAATCGTTCAAATCTGTTCCGAAAAGTAAATTTTCGGATCCCGAAAATCTGGCATATAACATGGCATTTCGGTCATAATTTATCGATATGTTTGGACCATTTTTTGATTCGAATTGATATGATTTCATTTGAATTTTGAAATAATTCAAAATACACGAGCAAGCAAAAAAAAAAACCGTTGGACGTGGCATTTGCCTTCGAGGCATTTCATTTATCAAATGGCCAAATGGCCACATTTTTCTAGCTTTTTTCTATGGTCTATGATCGAAAATCATGGCATGGAAATTCACGTGAATATTCATTCATTGAATTTGATTGAAATTGTAATTTCACTTGAATTTGATTGAATTTTGTGAAATTGCACGTGTGCACCGATGAGCCTTCTACCTTTCATTACCACAAAGGTATTCGCTTCGTTGTTTTGTTTTGTTTACCAGTGATTTACCACTGACAGTTGTGCAGTTATTTTTGCAAAGGTATGGACCTGATGATGGACAAAGGTTTCAAATTGTTTCAAAGAAGAAATTTCGATAAGAAAATTCGAATTCAATTCAAAATTTTTAAAATCGAAGATCTATTTTCGATGATAATCAATGAATATTCGATTGTCATTATTATCATTGATTTATCTTCTGAAAACCTTTGAGAAGGGACCAGAGAGGCCAGAGAGACCTAAGAGGACAACAAAACGATCATTGATCTTCGAAATTTCAAGCTAAATTTGGTCAAACAAAAGACCCTGATGGCCCCTGAGCGTAGTCACGCGCATGATGACCCTGTGTTGATGTACCGTCAAAGGTATCATCAACCAAATTATCATTTGACCACTGTCATTATCATCAATTGTGACCATCATTGTTGTGACCAATCGTGACCATTTTGACCAATGAATAAATAAATTAATGAATGAATACCTTTGAATGGTCAACAAAGAGAAATATTTAAAATTTTTTTAAAATTTAAAATTCAAAAGGTCATCGACATTCAACTTGAATATTTTTTGCAAAAAAAATGTTTGAAAAATTGGTCATAATTATCATTATCTTATTGTTATCTTAATGATAATTATGCATTCATTCATTAAGATATATGAATGAATACACAACCTTATGATACATTCAACAGGTGGGAAAACCTTTTTTTTTCAAGTTAAAACCTTTACCTTTGAAGCATTGCTGGCAAATTTTAGCAATTTTGGTGGTGATTTAAGGGTTATACCTCACATTTACCTGACATTTACCTAGTTTATCAGTCATAAATAAAAAATACGATAATTCACAGGTATAAAAATGGCGAATTAGATCAGGGATCATTGATCAATGGTTCTATCCGGGTAGTTTTTTCGAGAACTGTATCGAGGATATGGCCAACTGATTAAACTGATCCCAAAAACCTTCGAATCAATGATCAACAGGTGGCCATTGATTGTGTGTGTATCACTGGGCATTTCAATTAATTATTTGGATGTTTTGGTGTTGAATTCAACTGAATTGAATTTAAATTCAAACCAAAAGAAATAAATGAATAAATAAACAAACAAACAGAAATAAAACAATAGAACAAACCTCTCATTGAATTGAATGAATGAATATTCAAAATCTCTCAGTGAATATTCAGTCATAGAAATATAAACAATCAAAAATTAGGTGAAGGCCAACAACTTGTTGTTGTCCAAGTCATACATTTGGTTGAATGAATATTGTGATTGTTGTATTGTATTGTTTATGTATATTCATGTATTCATTTTGAATATTTGAATTCATTTCATCATTTCATTCATTCATTCACCATACGGATGTGTATTCACATCGGATGTTTTCATTTAAAATTTGATTGTAATTTCATTCAGTCATGAACACATATATTCAATGGATACGATATGTATGTTCACCTGAATTGAACCTGAACTGAATGGGGTAACTATTTGTGACTATTTGTTGTTTGTGTTGTATTTAAAAATATTTATAAAGGTATAATATAAACCTACATTTCTTTTATTTTTTTCTTTAACAAAATTACAATCACTTGAAGGCCATGAATTGGGAAATATTGAAGGTTTTTTCAGGCATTAATTTGATTTAAAAATTCATTTCAGTCGATTGAATTCAATTGTTTTCGGTGATCAATTGTTTTGAATTCAATTCAAATTCAATGGATTCATTTGAATCGTATTTCGGTTTTGAATAAGAGGGTCATTGATTGCTTTATTGTTTGTTGTTGAGCTTATTGAATATATATGGGATTATAGATTGATTCGTAAATCGTATTTAAGACGTCGACGTAGATGCTGCAGCTGATAATGATGATCAACGATGATGATGGACGATGGATATTCTACAATCACATATTAATCACTAATTTAGATCACTTTAAATCAAAGTTGATTGATCAATCAATGAGTTAATCAATTAATCAATGAGTAATGATTGAAATTGATCAAGATTGATGGTTAATTAAATCCATTGATAACACAAAGTGTAATCATTGATAATTGATTGGTTGGTTGGTTGGCTGGTGGACATTTAATTTGATTCAAATTGAATTTGATTCAAATCAATTCAATTTATCATTGAACATTGTCATAAATCATCACTGAATCAATCGATCATTTGATCATTCGAATCACGATGAATCAATCACATTTGAATGATTTTGAATTTGACAATTCAATTTGACAATTTGAAAATTTGAATTCATGAATTCATCAAATGATACATTAATCATAATAATCAAATACAAAATGAACATTTATATATTCAAATAATGATAAATTCAATCAATGATATTATTAATATTATATATCGTTGAATATATGTTTATATGTGTTTATTTATATACAAAGACACACATAAATATACACACACAATTATCATTGATGGCTGGTTGGTTGGTTGGTTCGTTTGGTTGATCATGATGATAATAAAATAATGATGGTGAATATATTAGGTAGTCCGAAAAGTTCTGGCCGATTTTCATGAGTAACTCTATTGATTAAACGTAATGAACTTTTCGGACAGCCTAATATTTCTCAATTCATGTATTCGTTTGTGTATATCGTTTGAAATATATTCAATTTTTAAGGATGTTTTCACATCATGACGATATATTGTCGTACATAGTTGTTTATATTTGTTATTATTGTTGATCATTATCAAATCATTGTTTGTCAAAAATTTTTTTTGAATTTAAATTTAAAACAAAGAAATGAATTGAAATTCAATTGAAATTCAAATTGATTCATTGAATTGTTGCATTTCGGATGTTTTTATATCACCATTTTAAAAATGGTGATAAATGACAATTCAATTCATTCATTGAATACGAATCAATGAATAATCAAAGGTCAAAGGTTTGCCTTCCGCTGGTTTTTTAAGAAATAAAATAATCAAGAAATTTCAAATAATCAATAATCGATTGATAAATCGATTACATCGATTCATTGCATTGATCGAATTAATCCTTTGATTACTTCTTAAATTGTAATTCATTCAAATATTTCTTAATTCAATGAAATCAAATGTCTCTTTTGGTGCATTGACACAAACATTGACATTGATATTTCAATTTAGTTCGAATGTGATTCAAATTCACCAGATCGAATTGATTAACACTTGTCGAAAATGATTTGACGATATATCATTAAATACACAAAAAAAATCTGACTAGTTAATAAGATTAATTAATCATTTCGAATCTGTTATCGAATATTTGGCCCAAATTTTCGTAAAAAATTCAGTTTTAAAGGTATTTACCTGATACATTCAATGAATAATAATGTCATCGCATTGACAGTATTGACAGGTATGCATTCACCAGCTAAATCTTCAGGTAAATACCTTAATATCATCATTTACCTGGTTAAAATAATATCCTGCATTTACCTGTATTTATTTACCTGTACAGCCACCATTCACAGTTCGGTAGCTGTTGCTTGGTTTCACCATCATCAGGTCACCACCATCACCATCAGCAGCAGCAGCCATCAATTTTCTTGTCATATATTTCGGGTGTCAGTAAAGGAAACTAACAAAGCTATAGCCCCCTCTTAACCTTTAAAATATTATTCGGTGACTGGTGGTGAATGATGCTCGAGAATGATGCAGATTCCCGGTATTTTTTCTTTTGACAAATTTTCTTCTGACAAACCTTTTTGAAAACATTTATCAGGTATCAGGTTAAAGGTTTACAATTTTTGATGGATAATTTATTTCACTAAATTAGTTGATTGTTTGTTGTATTTGATAGACCAGGTGTGTGTGTGTATGTATGCGCAAGCTATAACCATGAACCATCATTAGACCTACGAATAAGAGAGAGAAAGACTTATACCTTATGAATGAGCATCAGCAGCAACTCGATGAATATAAGTCAATTTTAAACCTTTCAAAGGTGCTGATGTTGATGCTGATGCTCGAAATTGACTTAAAGACCGAGTTTCTGTTTGATATTTACCTGTTGCTCAGCTAGCTTTGCTGAGTAAGTTGGCTTCTCTTTACAGGTATATACCTTTTCATTGAGGTATATACCTTTGTGTATAAATGTGTTCAATCGACCAAACCGAACCGAACCGACCAATATATATCTGTAAAACTAAAGGTCATCAATGGGTCAATGTTCCCATTTCTTCTTTTATTTTTCATGGTTTTTAACATCGTTAATATTCGACATCCATTTCAAGGTTGTATGCTTTGTAATCATGCATCCGTGTTGCTGTATTTATGTTCGAGTAAATCGAGTAAATTATGACAAGCTACCAGCACCAGCAGCAACAACATCAGTCAAAACACCAGTCAGTCCATAAGATTTACCAGTCAACAACAATCGCCAGTCAACAATCAATAACCGAAATCGGCTGTTGTACCCGTTGGCATTATCGGGTTAATGGTGAAATATGGATGGTTAGAAAAATCGAGGTAAATGATTGAATTCAATCGGGTAAACAATGGGTTATTCATAGATGCATGGGTCGTGATTATTTAACAATATAAAAAGGGTCGTGGTTCAACAATGAAAAAGGGGTCATTCAACATTGAAAGGGGTCGTTCACGAATCAATACGAAATTATACGAAATGATTGTTAGCCTAAATATATTGGGTTGTCCCATAAGTTCTTGCCGTTTTTTAATTTTTTTCATTCGAAAATCGGCAAGAACTTATGGGACAACCTAATACATCGAAAAACTATAGACTTCAATAGAACAATAATCATTTAAAACTTCCTTGATTCGATACAATACAATACAAAACAATATCATAAGGAAATGAATGAATTCAACGATCATTGAATTTTCGAATCAGCGATATGTTTTTAGGGTCGATTGAAGTGGTTGGTTGGTTGGTAGGTTGGTTGGAGGATCTTTGAACATTTCTTCAGAGAAGTCTGCTGATGGTGATACTGCTGATGATGTCGATGCTGCTGCTGGTGGTGTTTATTCACGTACAGGATTTTTATTATGAAATTGTTTCCATTCATGTACGATCGTTGGTTTTTGATTCGTATCATTGAAATCAGTGGGAAATTTCAATCTGTAAACATATAGAAACGGGTTAATTTCATAATTTAACAATCAAAAACACTAATCTTACATACAATTTAATATCACCATTATTGGTTCCAAAACCAATCAAATCATATTGATTGTAATGAAATTGACAATCATATATCACGTCAGTTTCATCATCGAGTTCAAAGTCTATGAGTAATTTTTTCGTTTCAACATTGGTTATCATTGTTAAAAATCAGATATTCTTGAAATATACGAAAGCTTTTAATACATAAAAATAAAATAAAATAATCATTTATGTTAGTTGTAACAACACAACTAAATATTAAATATAGAAAGGAAAGTATTGTTATTGAATAAGTATAATGATACAGTAATTTCAAGTTTTAATTCGTAATTTTGCAATTCAATTTCATAGTTTTCAATAAGATTTACAATTGTAAAATTACGAAATTAAACTTTAAAACTATGAATTAATACTTTAATCAATGTAATTATATTAATTTTAATATTTTTTTTTACATTTAAATCAAATTAAATCATTGAAAAAATCATTATTTGTCAAGGTGTTTGGTTTGAATTTTTTATTCGTTTGTTTATGTTGTCGATCGTGATTAGTAGTTTTGCCGTTATTTGTTGATTGCTTTACAATGTTATATTCATATAAATGTATTAGATTTTCAGTACAACAAACAATACGTTTGGTCACTTGATTTACATCTAAACATTCGATACTGTTTGATTTTGTTTGTTGATCAACAACAATCGTTTCCAGATGTCGATGTGGAAACAGGCTTATGAATTCCAACTGACCATCAGATGTTCCGAATGTTAACATATTTTCACCATCATCAATCACTTCTAAACAATCAATACTTGAATGGCCGAAATTGTTTTGTCTGATTGGATAACGATCACTAATATTACCCCATTGATTATCGTTTGCGTTGAAAATGTTCAACACACCATCTTCACTACCGACAACTATTTTATCCTTGTCTTCCAAATATCGTACTGATTGAAAACTTGAATCAAACAATTCAGATTGTGGTGGTTCAAGACGTTTACGACGAATGTTTATCGCTGTCAATGTTCCTTCACCTGATGTCATATAAACCAGTTGTTTGTTTTCATCATAATCCATATCACTTATGAAATTACTACATTCATTAACCATTATATGACAAGGACGTTCACAACGATAATCATAACATTTGAATTGACCATCATCATCACCAATACAAAGTAAATAATCATCAATTATTAATAGCGAATAAATTTTCCGTGAACCATTCGTTATTTTACGAAGTAATTGCTGTGTATTCAAATCAGTTATTTTAATCGATTTCGATATGGTAAACATTCGTTCATTATGGAATCTTAATTTCCGTACAGGATGTTTATTATGAAATTGTTTCCATTCATGTACGATCGTCGGTTTTTGATTTGTATCATCGAAATTTTGAGGGAATTTCAATCTATAAACAAGTGAAATAAGTTAATCTCGTATTGTCATAATCAAAACACTAATCTTACATACAATTTAACATCACCATTAATGGTTGAAAAACCAATCAAATCATATTGATCGTAATGAAATTGACAATCATATATCACGTCAGTTTCATCATCCAATTTGAAGTCTTTCAGCAATTTTTTCGTTTCAATAGTGGTTGCCATTGTTATATCAACGATCAATGGATTTATTTCTGTCAAAATTATCATACAATTTATTCGTAAATCAATAAAATCAATCAATGAAAATAAATAAACAATTTTCGAAAAACTCTGAACAAATCGAAAACACGTGAAAATTTTATAAACATATACATTAACGCCATCTGTTGGCGAACGAAAAAACTTGTTTTCAAAAATAATTACAAAACAATCAATCAATCAACATGAGATGATAATTTGATGAGTATTTTTCTCAATAATTGATATAATTGAATTCAATTACAAAATGACCACCACCATCATGATGATTATTGTTATTACGTTTCAAATCTTAACTCATCATCTGTTGATGACGTTGTTGTCGCCGCATGTATACTTTTCATCGATGTTTCAATATCATTCGTCGATTGATCAATACAAATTGATTCGATAAAATTATCAAAATTTTTTGCATCCGATTCTAATTCATCTAATTGTAAACTAAGTTCATTGATGATATCATCATGATTTCCAATCGAATTATCATCATAATAATCTGTTTCTTGTATTGTCGACGATATTTGTTGTTGATTATTTGTTTGTAAAAATGTTGGTGATGGACCATTGAAAAATGATTGCAACAAGCTTTCTTCGGATGCAAATGGTGCTTGTAGCTCAACAAATACAAAACTATCATTCGATGTTGAATATATTTGCTGGGTTGATGGTGATTTTATCACTGTTTTTGATGGCGGTATTTTTATTGGATTTGTTGTGATTGGTGATTTCGTTGCCGAATTTGTTTGGTGCTTATCATTATTATTGCTTTTACTGTCAAATTCTTTGGACATTGTCAACAGCGAACCGAATGGTATCTGAAAATCTAAATCACACTGATCTTTGGAATCATTTTTCAAAGGTGTTGCGGCCACCGGAGACGCAAAAGCCGGATTCAATGGTTTGATCACATCAAACAAATCGAATGGTTCGGTTAGTTTTGCCGCTGACGCTTCGGATGTCGTCCTCGATGATGGTTCAATTTTGAAATGATCATCTTTCATCGATAATTGAATGTCATCATCATTATCATCATCAGCGTTTTCATCATCTGATTGTAATATATTTTCATTTAAATCATGTGATTTGAGTGTCAGATTTCTGATCTCTGATTCACTGGTGATATTCATGTTTAGTCGATATATGAATGATACTGATAATTCATTGAAATCACTGCGAATCGTACCGATTGTTTTCGACGAAGAATAATGCGGTTGTTGGCTATTTTTATTACGAAATAATTGTTGTTCAATATCGGCATCGATAATCGGATAAATACGATAACAAATAACATATGAATCTGGACTTTGTCCTTTTGAACTTAACCGATATGCAGGCGTTGATCGTGTTAGAATTATCAATGATTTTAACATTGTACTCATACGAATGAATATATCACCAATTTTCTGCGTATATTCAGCTGTTTTACTTGGTTTTAAATGGCTAAATTCATCACCGATCGTTGGTTGATTCGAAAATAACCAATATTCCAGTGTAATGGATATATTATCGATGTTTTGCAGCAATATTTCACAACAAATTTTCCATTGTTTTTGTATTAAATATGATTGTTGTTGCGGCTGCTGTTGTTGATTATTGCTTGAATTTGATGCGGATGATGATAATGAATATAATTGTTTCATACATTTTTGTGTATTATCACTAATATCTTTCAAATCGACAATATTCAAATTAAACCAATCGCTACCGTTTGGATTACATTTAGTTTTGATTGGATGATCATCGCCTAGCCTTGATTGAATGATAACTTGAATACATTTATTAATGAATTGTTGAAGAAATTTATCGATATCTTTGATGGACATGATTGAAAATATTGATTGATTGGGCTGATTCGATTATATTCAATGAATACGGGATCAGATTCAATTGATTCGGCCAAATCTGGGTGCAATATGATTAATATAGCTTGAATTGTCGGAATTTTCAATTTTATTTACTTGTTTGTTTACATTTTTTTTGGTGCATTGCAGAGAGCCCCAAAGACGTCATCACTCATTACGGCTATTTTCATCTATTTACAACTGATAATGTTGCAATAGACGAAAGTGGTCACATGGTCCCCGAATTTTGAAATTTCTAAGAATTTTGAAAATTTTGAATTTTGACTCCCGATAAAAATGGATAAAATGGACGACGATAAACTAATCTGCGAAGGTCGAGCAAAAATTCGACGGCATCCAAAAGTATTCTACAACAATGTCCAGGAATTTAATCGTGATCTAAGGTGAGTTTGTCTTGAGATTATAGATGTTGGCCTAATCGTCCACATTCACAGTGTTTTAGTGATTCATACATATCTGAAACATGAACTATGGAAATTCTCGTTGCCATCATCGACATCGATCAAGAACTACGTCAAAGATCGTATCAGTATATTGGATGCATTATCCGCAACTGGGTTACGATCAATCAGATATTCACTCGAATGTCGTCAATGTATATTACCGATTGAAATCATTGCCAATGATATATCGGAAGAAGCGATCAAAATTATTGAATCAAATATTGAATTAAATCAAACATATAATGTCATCGTTACGAATGAAGATGCCAACATCCTGATGTATAAAAAGAAATCCTTGAATGAACGAATAACCATCATTGATTTAGATCCATTCGGTTGTCCGACACCGTTTCTTGATTCAGCCGTGCAAAACATTGTCGACGGTGGACTATTGATGGTCACATCAACCGATATGGCCGTGCTGTGTGGTAATCATCAAATGGCTTGTTTTGCCAAATATGGTTCGGTGCCGTTGCATGCAAAATTTTGTCACGAATCAGCGTTGCGTATTGTTTGTGCGGCTGTGAATTCAATTGCCGCACGTTATGGCCGCCATGCGATACCACTGTTATCGTTGAGTATTGATTTCTATGTTCGAATATTTTTCCGTGTTGTTACATCGAAAAATGAAGCCCAGCGTTCGATGCAAAAATTATCATACGTTTATCTATGCAAAAGTTGTGAATCATTCCGTCTTCAATCACTTTGTGAAACGCAAAATGATAATGAAAAGAATCTTGTTCCATCCACTGTTTCAAACGATAAATACTGTTCGATATGTGGCCAACAACAACGTATCGGTGGACCTATTTGGTCCGCACCGATACACGATAAACAATTTGTAGAAAAATTACAAAATGAATTACGACAATTGAATGATTTACAAACAAACCGCTTTGGTACATATCGTCGTATGGAAGGATTGCTGCAATTAGTCCAGGAAGAACTAGATGATTGTCCACTGTATTATCATCTTGATCGATTATGTTCATTAGTGTGTTGTCCACTGCCAACAATGAAATCATTTTATACAATTTTATCGAACCACGATTATCGTTATTCACTATCACATGCATATAAAAATACATTGAAAACTGATGCACCAAATGAATTTATTTGGGCAATGATACAATTTATAGCCAGGAAATCATCAATTTCAATGGATAATCTACGATCAAAACGTTCTGAATACATACAAAAGATAATGGAAAAACAATTCGAAATCAAAATCAATGATAATGAGACTGAAACTGATGATAACACAGCACTATCGAAACGTAAAAATTTACTTCGATATCAACAGAATCCCGAGCGATATTGGGGACCGAAATCACGGCCAAAGGCCAATGATACCATTGATGACCAATCGGCGAATTCGAACAATTCAAAACGATCATTCGAAGATGATGATCAACATGATTCGATGGACTCTGGTCAATCGGATGATGTTACTATTAAACTGATGAAAACATGAGGACATGGACATCATTGGACACCTTGGACATCATCGGACATCTTGGACATCATTGGACAATTGTAAATTTAACAAATATAATGATAATTTTTATTATTATTATTATTAATTACAAATGATTGTTTTATAATATTTTGATTATGATCATCATTGTTATTATGACCATTATTCGAATAATAACAATAATTAAATAATTTACAAATACGTTGATATAAATATTTGAATGTAAAACGTATTAAATTCGTGAATTGATGGCTAAATTTGAATAAATTCAGATTCCTATTACGTAATAATAATGATGAATCAGCTGATTGTTGTTGTAGTTTTTGTCGTCGCCGACGATAATTTGTCAACAATTCCATTGATGACCATAATCGAAGCAATGAATGATGACAACAATTTGGCCGATCATTGATCGAGCTCATATTATCGACTTGTTTATCATCGTTATTCAGATAATAAACATAAAGATAACCATCGAATGTTTGTTGATTAATCAAATAATATGATGATAATAATTTATAACGTTTAAATTTTAATTTTTCATAAAAACAAATTGCATATTGATTAGTGATTAGTACGTGTAAATATATTGCACGAACAACCAGTGGTAAGGTGGATATCTTTTCCAATAATTTACATAACAATAATGTAGCGATACCATTACGACGTAGCTGCTGGATGACACCGATGGTCAAAATGTAAACAACTTTATCATCCGATTGGTATTTGATCGGTGATTTCAATGATCGTTGATTACTGTGACTGTTGTTGTTGCTGGTCAAAAAACCATAATCTTCATAATTCAGTTTATCATATGAACGTATTTCACTGATCAATAGCCCTATAATTTCATTGTTGATTGTTGCCACGATATTTATATAATTATTATTACCATAATGATTCGAATGTTGATCATCAGAAGATAATTCCCGATGGCCATTATCATCGATCAGCTGTTCATACCATTGATCTGGATAATGTACTGGGAACCATTCTTGACATAATCGACGGATTTTGGGCAAATCATTACGTTGCTGTTCGTGGTAAATGATTCAATTAAAGATTATCCTCGAATTATCACCATCATAAAACAACTCACCAAAGGTCGTACAAGTATCTTATCACGTAAATGTGATGAATTAAGATAATCATCAAACATATCGATAATCATTTTCGAATGTTTTATGGATGAGTATTTTTGGTCAGAAATGGCTTGAAACTTGTCAAATTTAAGAGTATTCAACCGAAATTCGTTGTTGAAGAGTTAATTGCAGGCTAATTACGATGTCATCTGGATGTCATCGTCATCGAAATAGCTGCCAAACAGCCACAACAAGCAGTCAAGCAAGAACAAGGAAATCCTTTAAACACTTTGAAAAGATGAAATGGCAGAAATAAACACAAAACAATTGGTGATCAGCTGATTTTTCATAAAGTTCATTGTTCACATTTGATCATTGATGATGATAACAAACAAATGGCGCAAAGCTGCTATGATCATCATTCGATTGCTTAAGGTATAAGCCTTAAGAAAAACCCCTCAAATACTTCAAAGACACTGAACAAACAAGTTTCTTAAATTGCATCAATCACAGCGATTCAAGTGGTTCTCAAACCGATTTAAAACACATTTAAACTTGTCAAAATCAAAGACATTGATGATGATCAGGTCATCATGATCGATGGTTGAGAAAAGCTGTTGTCGATGATGATTAATGTCTCTTTCGTCATTCGATGTTTGATTTGATGATGACGATATCATCAAATCGAATCAATCGATTGATGGTCGGTGGGCTTGTGAGTGTTTGTATGTGTATTTACGTGTGTATGTAAAGGGTTATAATCCCTCTCATTTATCACCATTCATATATTAATTACGAGGAAAACATGTTTATTTAATTTGATACCGCGGTATGCGTAGTCATTGCTGCAATGTATTTACTATGGATAATGATGGTATTGAATGGTTTGAATGATGGTATTTGGGCATATATTCCCACATTAGTTTATCAATCAACACGCAAATACATAAATAAACAAATGCACAGACATAAACACATTTGTATCAGGGCTGTCCGAAAAGTTATGGCCAATTTTCATGAACAACTCTATTGTGATCAATCGGAATAAACTTTTCGGACAACCTTCAATATATTATTGATGATGATTTGTTGCTTAAATACATACATTTATTAATACAAAATTGAACATATATACAGACATGTATTAGGTTGTCCGAAAAGTTCTTGACGATTTTTTCTTGATTCCCTACAATTATAATCGGCAAAAATTTTTCGGACAACCAAAGATTTATTTGTTTTGTTTTTTTTTGTTTGTTTTGTTTTTGTGTGTATGAAAAATATATGTGTTAAACTCAATTTTGAATATATGTAATGATGGTGGTGTGTGAAATAATAAACTTGAAAATTGAAACCATTGAAATTGATCATTTAATTGAAATATGAAATGAAATGAATTAGATCAATGAAATGAACTGATTGAATTGAAAATGAATTGATTGAAATGAAGTTAAATGAAATTGATTAATTTGAAATTGATTGCAATTAATTTGAATTTGAATTGCATTAAATTTGCATTGCATTAAAGTGAATTGAATTTTGTCGGCATTTTGTAAATTGAATTGATTCATCGGAATTTGTTTTGATTTTGAAAGCATTTGTGTGAAGACACAGAAAAAATATTTGAGAAAATTTGACAAAAATTGAAGCATTTTGAAGACCTTAAGGTCAGATGATCCTATCGGATTCTTGTGATAATCATCGTAGATTATTATTTAGTTGATCAGAACCATTAACTAAATATCGATTGAATCATTAATTGATTGGACATTATTCATGATTTTAAGAGGTAAGGCTATACATTTCTACTTTGTTTACCATTGTAATTAATGATCATTTGATAATTTTTTCCTTGAAGATCAAACCATTGATTCATGGATAATTTGTATTAATCATTGTGTTATAATGTATTATTTTTGCTCAAAAATTTATTAATCATTGATTATTGTTTAAAAACAATTCGAAATCATGTTATTCATAACGAAAATAATGGGACAATCAACATCGGCAACCTCGACAACATCAACAACGACGACAACAACAATAACATCAACACCAATGACGCCTACACTGACATCATCATCACCTACAACATCAGCAATGATATTGACATCGAATCACCGAAATGATTCGCCATCATCATCACCGCAACAGCATCAAATCCAATCATCATCACCATCATCGACGACATCATCGACCATATTGATCGTCAAAATATTCGATTTCATCAAAAATGATTATCATGTATTCAAGTTCGTTGATCATTGTAATGGAATCGAATCTTCGAATGCTGCACCATTGATCACACTGATCAGTGATAATAATGATAATGTTGCTGACCACCAACAAGAACTGAAGCGTTTGATTTACGTCGAAGATTTAATTTATTATTTAACCATTCATAAACTATCATTGACAACCATATGTTCCCCGTTGTTTTGTTTATATGATGAATCTGCCGATGTTTGGTTGTCGAATGATCAAAAATTGTTGAAATTGATCGATGAATTCGGGTTGAATTCCAATGATAATCATAATAATGCTACAAATAATGGTACAACTAATGATTATAATGTGAATATTAATAATTGTGATAATAATAATAACAATAACAATGGTGATAATACAATGAGTACAAATATGAACAATAATATTACCACTAATACAAATAATATAAAAATATTTAAATTTCAATTACGAATACGTTATTTACATTCATTATTATTGAATAAATTAAAGGTAAGTCGACTTTATACTAAGTTTTCCATTGAATTTTGTCCATTTCGAGTTGTCGCTTCATTGACATTTCAAGTCGCTAATCAATAATCTTGGGCAAACAATTGTGTGTTTATGTGTGTTTTGTACGGTTGAAAACAAACAAACATTGAACAAAGTAATTCTTATCTGTTTTACTTCGATTTTTTCACCGTCTTAAAGACGAAAATAATGCACATAAATTACCATGAAATACACACTTGTCAACGGTGTGATATATTGATATATTGTGAGTTGATTAATTGATTGTTTTTGTTTTTGTTTATTTCCATTTTGTAATAGGACATTGATATACAATCATTTAATTATTATTTCGAACAAATACGTTATGATTTTCTCAATTTAAATCGAAGTAATTTAAATAATTTGAATTCAAATAATCCGAATAAAAGACGGAGAAAATACAACGAAAACATATTGAACAATATTTATGGTATTGCCATTATGGATATGGTACGTGCGACGCTTGCCGATCAACAATTGTTGCAACAATCGCGACAAAATCTATCGAAATATATTGATAAATACTTTTATCGTAATCATTATCCTCGATATTTGAAAAAATCAAAGCTTTTATTCATTAAAAATAAATTAAAAGATTCATTTGGAAGAATTTTCAATGAAAATTTGAATCCAATTTGGATTAAATATTGTTATATGAAACAATTTCAAATGAATATGGCCGAATTTTATCAGCTGACCATGGCCACCGAGCCGAATTCGTTCAGTGAAATTTATGATATTTATTATGAGACATTGTTACAATCATCGACGAATTCATCGGCGATCACCAACGATATCGGCTCGCATCAATCATTGGTGAAATATTTGCTATATTTTGATTGGAAAGATCAGAAAATTTATTGGAAAAAATCATCGCCGATTGATATGAATATCAATAATAATGGTAAACATCACCCTCAGAATCAACAATCAACGGATGATTGTTGTAAAATATGGTTTCCACTATCGGAAATGACCAATATAAACATTTTATCAACAAATTACATGATGAAAATGACTGATTATCATCGAAATTGTATCAAAATTCTCATATGTTTCATAAATCGTCCAGCAATAACCATTATATTTACTGATCGAATGAAAATGAAATCATTCATTACGCTACTGTTTGGTTATCATCGATTATCACGATGCTGGAATCTTAATCTTTCCACAAAACAGCTGATTCATTCACCAATGTTATCTCGGATGAAACAAATTAATTGTTTTGGTTGTTTGAACAATTCATTTGTCCTGAAAAAAATGGCTCAAATGTCTGATGGCCAACGTAATTCGGGTCTATTTCTACTCAAACAAAGTCTACATAATTTTTATGAACTAAATCTTTGTTATGAACAGCATGAACAGCTAAAAATGATCAATTTAAAATGGTCACCATCAACATTGGTGATTACCGGCGAAGATGATAATGATCCAGATGGAAATGAATTCGAATCAATATTTACCATCTTAAATAATGATCATACTGACCCTATTGATAATACTAATGATCAATTGAAATTCAATTATCAAGAATTATTATTATATTTACAAAAATATTATAACCTTTATCAACCGATGCTGCTGCAAGAAAATGATTATCTTCCCGATCTGCTGCTATGTAATGGCAGTGATGAATCAATAACCACAAGTAATGATAATAATAATAATATGGATTATACCCGAACAATATCGTCGATCAAATCATCATCGGACATTCAAAATGATAATAATATTTTACCGATTATCATCAAAAATGATTGTATTAAGAAATCAATATTGACCATACAAAATAATGGTATATTTTGTACCCGAATTGGACAAATAATCAATTCGAATGATCCAAATCAAAATCAATCAACATTGATTAATGATAAAATTTATATCAAAGAATTTTTGGATAATTCAAAAATCAAAATGGATGTCATCCTCAAAGATATTGATGAATGGATTAAGCTGAAAAATGTATCCATCCTTAATATTAAAGGTATTTGTATGCATCCACTGTCGATATTATCTGAATATTGTCATATTACATTGAGAAATTATTATCAATTGGAACTGGCTAAATCATTAAACGTTCTGCAGCTTACTGAAGCCATCTTTTGCTTGGCCAAAGCTATCGATTATCTTTTCATTCAAAACATACGTCATGGTTACATACGATTTGATAATTTGTTTGTATCACATTTTTCACGGCAATCATTGTTCATAAAGCTTGGTGACCCTATCGGTCATCAGCAGCTGCTGCTATTATCATCATCGTCCGCATCTACATCCACATCATCGAATCATGTAAATAATGATCAATTGATTCAACAACAACCATGGTTACCGCCTGAATATTTCAATGTAAATGGTTTCTTTTACAAAAAAATAACCAGTTATAGTGATGTATGGTCATTTGCTACGACCATATGGGAAATATTCAACAATGGTGAACGGCCATTTTTTAATTATCAAACCATTATGAGTAACGAGCGGCAAATAATTGACGCACGTAAAATACCCGAAAACATTCGGCTTTTAATGCGTAAATGTTGGAATCAAAATTTTTGTAATCGTATTACACCATCGGGTATATTTCGTGATATGGTCACGATATTGTATGATACACGAAAATATCGATTTAAATTACAACAACAACAGCATCAGCAGCATCCAAATTATCATCAACGTCCATCATTGTTATCATCATTATCATCATCATCGAATGTACCATATAATTCGAATAAACAAATCAACAACATTCGATTAACGAATTATCGAAAGAATTATCAATATTTGAAATCATTAAATATTAATGGTGGTGATGATAATCGTAATGTAAATAATCAAACATCATCCGCCACATCATCATCATCGATATTACCATTAAGTAATGGTTATCAACAACGTCCATCATCATTGATGTATGATGATGATCAAGATGATGATGATTACGACGATGATGATGATGATGATTATGATGATGATGATACAACACAAACAACATTATATGATCAAATGGAAGATGCATTTTTGATTACCGAAAATGATGATTATCTTCATCAACAAGCGATGGATAATCTGGAATTCATTGAACAGAATCGAATTACGAAGCTGGAAGTGATTGGTGTTGTATGTATCTTTGATTAATTGTTATTATCTTATTCAGTTAATTGACTTATATCGTCCATCAGGGTAACTATGGTAAGGTATACAAAGCAAGATGTGATGATGAATTTGTTGCGCTCAAAATTCTGTCCGATAATAAATCGACCAATCTAAGTGAAGAGATAAAAATATTGGCCAAACTAAGACATCGTAATATTGTTGAAATTCGTGGCTATTCGAATGTTGATGTTGATCATTTTTCCAAAGGTAAGCTCGATTCAATTTGATTTAATCCAATCTGATCATTTTTTTCAATGATTATCTTCGATTCCAATAGGTTCATCAAAAGCATTGATAATGGAATATATGCCATATGGTTCATTGGTAAAATTTTTGGAAACCAAACAACCATCTGATAATTTGGAAATGACAAAATTCGCTTTGGATATTGCATGTGGATTAGATTTCTTGGCCAGTAAACATATCATACATCGTGATTTAGCTGCCCGTAATATTCTTGTTGCAAGTATTAATTCAGTGAAAATTGCCGATTTCGGCTTGGCTCACATACTGGAAGATGATCAACAATATCAATATCGTAGTTCACGTGGTTTGCCATATAAATGGCATGCACCTGAATCATTCGAACGGAATCTGTTTCGTTTCGAATCAGATGTAAGTTTACTTTGAATTAAGATTATTCATCCGAAATTAATCCAAATTCTTCCCCGATCACCTTGTTTATTCAGATTTGGAGCTATGGAATCGTTCTTTGGGGTAAGTGTTCAGTGATATATCCTCGTATTTTGATCAAATGATTAATTCCGAATTAATTCGAATTATCTTTGATTTTCACCCGACAGAAATGTACAGTTATTGCCGGCAAACACTGTACAAAGAAATCGATTCAAACAAAGATGATGCACAAGAATTGCTACGATATCTCAAACAAGGTAAACGTCTTGAATGTCCAGAAAATTGTCCAACTGAAATCTATAAACTAATGAATGATTGTTGGCAATATCAACCTGAACTGCGGCCAAATTCATCGGAAATTCTTTCCCGTATTCGAAGGATTGATGAACGTATACGTTTACGTTGAATTTTCATCATTACCATTTGCTTGAGCCGATTAATCAGCTGATTATCATCAATAATATTGCTCTATCGAATGTATTCCTGAACCCTCAAGATCTTCAATCAACATATGCCATCCTACACACCTTTACTCATGGTACTAACCCTTATAAACCCGTCAACAACCCTTTCAGATACTATTAATTCCAACAACAACAACAACAACTGATTCCTACCAATTGATTCCTTGATCGACATATGAATTCCTATATTTCGCATAACCATTAAAAACAACCAAATTCTAGTCTTTGCTGCTAACTATTAATAACTGATTCCTATTACCATCATCTTCATGGTCACCATTATCATCACCATCATTTTGCTCATCATCATCGACTTCGTATTGTATAAAAATGGTATAAATAACATTTGACGACGACCAAATTTATATGAATATTACTATGGTTAAATACGTATAAAATTCAATACATTTATATTTATATCGTGATTATTATTATTATTATTGATTATTGAATATTATCATTGATTTTTTAAATTATTTGTTGGTTTTTGGTTTTAATAAATTATTTGGTGCCGAAAAAATCTAAGGCTATACATCGACAAAATTTTTGAATTTTTCGAAAAAATATAAGACTATACATCGCCATCTTTTTTCAAAATTTTTAAATTTTTCGAAAAAATATAAGGCTATCCATCGTCAAAATTTTTCGAAAAAATATAAGACTATACATCGCCATCTTTTTTCAAAATTTTTAAATTTTTCGAAAAAATATAAGGCTATCCATCGTCAAAATTTTTCGAAAAATCGAAAAAATCTAAGGCTATCCATCGTCAAAATTTTTCGAAAAATCGAAAAAATCTAAGGCTATCCATCGTCAAAATTTTTGAATTTTTCGAAAAAATCTAAGACTATACATCGTCAAAATTTTTCGAAAAATCGAAAAAATCTAAGGCTATCCATCGTCAAAATTTTTGAATTTTTCGAAAAAATCTAAGACTATACATCGTCAAAATTTTTCGAAAAATCGAAAAAATCTAAGGCTATCCATCGTCAAAATTTTTGAATTTTTCGAAAAAATCTAAGACTATACATCGTCAAAATTTTTCGAAAAATCGAAAAAATCTAAGGCTATCCATCGTCAAAATTTTTGAATTTTTCGAAAAAATCTAAGACTATACATCGACAAAATTTTTGAATTTTTCGAAAAAATATAAGACTATACATCGCCATCTTTTTTCAAAATTTTTAAATTTTTCGAAAAAATATAAGGCTATCCATCGTCAAAATTTTTCGAAAAATCGAAAAAATCTAAGACTATAGTACGTGGAAATTTTTGAATTTTTTGAAAAAATATAAGGCTATCTATCGACAAAATTTTTCAAAAAATCGAAAAAATCTAAGGCTATCCATCGACAAAATTTTTGAATTTTTCCAAAAAATCTAAGACTATAGTACGTGGAAATTTTTGAAAATTTTGAAAAAATCTAAGGCTATCCATCGACAAAATTTTTGAAAAAATCGAAAAAATCTGAGGCTATACATCGACATATTTTTGAATTTTTTGAAAAAATCTAAGACTATACATCGGCATCTTTTTTTAAAATTTCGAAAAAATCTAAGGCTATAGTAGGTGGAAATTTTTGAATTTTTCGAAAAAATATAAGGCTATAGTATGTGGAAATTTTCGAAAATTTTGAAAAAATCCAAGGGTTACTTGCGCCATCCTTAGGATTTTTGAGTAGCTATATGCGTCCATTAAATTCACTAGTACCTTTTAAAATTTTTTTTTTAATTATGTAAATGTAAATTTAATTATTTCGATTGGATTTTATTTCTTTGAAAATTTGCTCATTATCTCGATGGATATTCAATGGATTTGCCTTGGTTTTTAATCTAAATGACTACGCCTTACCAGTGATCGGCGCGAATGATGATCGCTTCGCCAAGTTGATCATAAAAATTTTACCCCATTAATTCAATTGATCGTGTTACATGTCTTTGTGTGTGTGTGTGTGCCTGTATAATGAAGATATTCACCATAACAAAAGACAATGAAAAAAATTGATTATACAAAGGTGCTGGTTTGTTTACAAGGCAAAGGGGGTGCCACCACCAACCGACCAACCAACCATCATTTATTATTCATTTAATTGCTTTTCAATGGCATTCAATTGCATTTCATTCAATCGAATATATATGAAATGTCTTAAGAAGGGCATATACTGATGATTGAGTGTTGAATGGCGGTAGTTTTTACAGGTTCAAAACAAAACAACAAAAAAAAAATCATTAAAATTCATTTCAAAATGAATCATTCTTATGGTACATTATAATGGTAGATGATGATACACACACACACACACACCGAAACACACCAACGAACAAATGAATTCTAATCAAATCATTTACATAGATATATTAGGTTGTCCGATAAGTTGTTGCCGATTTTTTCATGATTACCTTTGATATAATCGGCAAAAACTTTTCGGACAATCTAATACATGCATACCCAAAAAAAAAAAAAAAAACACTAATCATCATTTGGGCTCGAATGAATGAATGAATGAATTATTATTATTTCTTGAACATTGACCATGAAAACCTTTGTCATGTATTTTCGATATAACAGTTTTCAACATGGTTCGGCTTATTCATTGGATTGGTGTTACCGAATGATAATAATGATGATAATGATAATAATAACATATACACCACCATCCATAATTGTATTCAGTATTAAATTGTTTTAATTTTAATAATGATTATTTATTATCATTATGATGATAATCATTATCATTATCATTATTATTATTATTATTATTTATATCAGGTATCAGGCTTTCTAAATTTGATATAAAAAAAGGTAGAAGCAAAGTGATTCATTGTTGCTGCTGTTGTTGTTGTTTGAATGAATGAAATCATTTGATTTAACGCCGAATAATAAATAATGGATTTGTTTCAACCATGAAAACAACCATTCAACCGATTACAATTATTATTACTACCTGAATTGTAAATGATTACGAGGTAAACATGTTCCAATACATACATACACATACACACACAGACACACATAAACTGAGATAATCACATATATCTATTTGGTCTATTTTCAGTGTCACAATTGAAACCAAAGATTTATCCAAAACCTGAATAAAAATAATAAAAAAAAATCCCGAAATTATAATTGAATTGGTTACCACAACGACGACTATCAAACAATGAAAAGGTGTGTGTGTGTGTAAGTGTGTGTGTGTGACGGCCAATGACGACAATGAATCCATGTAGAATAATGAGAATGATGAAGAATGAATGAAGATGATGATGATCCATGAATTTTCAATGATGGGATGGCAATGAAAATCGTTGAATGTAAACAAATTCAAAACAAATGATTTTCGGGCCAATTCGAAATTCATTTCATTCGAATTTTTTTTTTTACCGAAGATTTCCCGAAGAATACAATGGTTCGGCCAACTTTATTTCTGGCAGCATAACAACGATCGGCCATCAGCTATTAGTCCGTCCATCATCACCCACTACCACCAAATGATCATCATGTTTCGATCCAATTTGAAATCACTAATTTGGCTTGCATTTCCTTTCGGTGAATCGCATTCGATTACCTCAAAATTTTTCTTTACAATTATTTTTTTTTCAATGATAATAAATCAAATTTTTTGAAAATTTCATTGAAATTCATTGTTGTGTTAATGTAATTTATATTTATATATTGGTGATTATTTAATTTCAATTGTGTTTGAATCAATTGCAGTTTCGATTGTCAAGTTTTAATCATTTGTTTTTGAAATTGAAACAAATTTTGTCATTCAATATACATTAGTCTTCCACTGTTAAGTCATTCATTCATTGATTAATGATGTGATTATGTTTCGATTATCAGTAATCATCCATTCTATTTCGATTAATTATATCCAATTAACACACATATGATCATTGATTAAATTAAATGACATTTTCGAATTGTAATTGGTGAAATTTGATGCTCGAAATACGTAGAAAATCAAAAACATTAAACCAAACAGATTTCTGTCGATGCGAATATCTTCATTCATCAATCAATCAATCGATTAATAAGTGAAATCAATCTTCGATCCAATCAATCAAACGATAATGTTATTAAATATTAAATCAAATTATCGCCAAAATTTTCGAATTCGAAATTATCATCGTAACATATGGCGATTAGTAGTATGGTCAACAATTACATTCATATTTTTTTCACTATATTTTCACGGACTATTGTTCAATGTTAATAATGATGTTGTTCAACCTTTGAAGCCTCAAAGACTTTCACTCAAATCACCAAGATCAGTGTCAAGGCGGCCATCTTGTCTTGATTCGAACGATGGAAATGATCCATCACCACGGTCATTATCGTCGAATAAATTATCATCCAGAAATTTATTGATACGTAAATTGTTACAATTCGAAGATAACGATTCAAATGTTGATGAAATGCCCGTACAAAAAGATCCAAAATTTCCACGTGATTTATTCACTGAACGACAACTACGAAATGGTGCAATAATATTTCATATAATTGGTATGATCTATATGTTCGTTGCGCTGGCATTGGTTTGTGATGAATTTTTTATACCATCATTGGATGTGATCACCAAAAAATTGGCCATCAGTGAAGATGTAGCGGGTGCAACATTTATGGTAAGTCAAATACCATATTCAAGCATTTCCAGCCATCTTACCATCTGGCCATCTTCAAGGCCTTCGAGATGAATTCACGGGAAGCCATAGGGCTTGATAAATTTTCGTGAAAAATTTCAATAATTCAATTTCATGCTGTGAATTTTTAATTAAACTCAAAGATGGTGATCATCATCATCATTTTCAATGATAATAACGATCTCCAGTGAATATTTGGCCGTAATTTTAGTTTCTCAAAGAATTTCCGAGTCCATAGGTACCCAATAATCGTTGTTGCATTAGTTTTCCTGGTTCATTATGGCCAAATTCCAAAGTCATAGACAAAGATGTTGATAATAATATGAATGCACTGAAAGTCTAATATTTTTTTCAAAGATTTCAATTAAAAATTGATGATGTTTAGCTTGGTGTTTTGTCCCATTGTATTTTCATATAGTAATATTTTATAAATAATAATGTGTACTTGAAGAATTATTATCGTTTGAAGAATTATTCAAGGACCTTTTATGGAGTAATATCTGTTCTTAAGAATTATTCTTACGTAGAATTATTTCAAAGGGAAAACATCGTTATTTATTATTAACCATCGTTACATTATTTATGATAATGATAATCATTATAATTAAATTTAATCTGATTAAATGTATGATTAATTTTCTTCGAAAAATTTCTTTAATTTTCTTCAACATGGAAAATATCATTTGCCATAAATATCTTCTTGGTGGATTCCATGCGAATTTCGACCGTAAATGATCCAAACGATCGTTGGCTATCCATTCACCATCCAAAGGCAGCTGGTGGATCGGCTCCAGGTAAATTTAATACAATTTATTTAAATTAATTATTAAACATTCGAAACTGGAGCAAAACAGAGGGAGTAAAATCAAATAATCAATATTATTAATCGATGCATGTTATGAGCCTTCATTTGATATATTACATGTTGATATCTATAATTCTAATGATGATAATCATTCATTTATTTATTAATTTTCGTTTGAAATATAGAATTATTTACATCAATAATTGGTGTATTCATTAGTTTTGATGATGTTGGTATCGGTACGATTGTCGGTTCAGCCGTATTCAATATATTATTTGTGCTATCAATGTGTGCAATATTTTCGAAAAATGTATTAGATCTAACATGGTGGCCATTATTTCGTGATGTAACATTTTATTCATTAATATTAATTACATTAGTTTTATTTTTCATTGATTCAACTATTTATTGGTATGTATTTCATCGATATTATTATACATTTGATAATATTTGTGTAACCATGGCCCTTGTATGTACACACGAGCACCCAAAGATCCCTATATCTTACCTATACTCATAATATATTCGAATAATAAATTAAATAATTGATTAATTATTGATTAATTGATTAATTAATTGATCGAATCAATTTGAATCGAATCGAATCGAATCGAATCAAATGATTTGTTTAGATTAATAATCAATGAGATCGAAAGTAATTGCTTTAATAGAATATAATGATCAAACAAAAAATAAATCATTAATCAATCAATCAATCATTAATCATTGATCACTATTATTGATTAATGATCATTTTGAATGAATTATTTGTTTGTTTGTTGTTGTTGTTGTTGTTGTTCAAATATTTACCATGGTAAATATTTGTTTTAAACAAACAATATCGCCATACGTAACACACATATTCACCTTTGTATATGTGAGCACCTTTCATTATCCGAAAACATTGCTTACCTTTGTTTATTAATCAATTATAATTCAATTACCTGCTCTATTTTTCTTCCATGATTATTGAAAGGTATGAAGCATTAATATTATTATTATGGTATGCAACATATGTATTATTTATGAAATATAATGAAACAATTGAATTATTTGTTAAACGTTTATTAAATGGTGCCAAAGTTGTTGATGATATTAATAATAATATTGTTGTTGATAATATTGATAATAAGAAAATTAATATAATCAATGATCATAATAATGATCATAACAATAATTATAATGATGTTGATGATAATGTTCGTCCACCAAATTATCAGGTATGGTTGTTTGTATTTGTTTCTATTACGTTGTCCTATAAGTTTTTTGGGTTTTTTTTTCATTTGAAAAACGGCAAGAACTTATGGGACAACCCAATATATTATTCAATGGTAATCGAATGATAATCGAAATCTTTGCTTTGTATTTTCGTTCAGTACAAACGTAAATCATCGACACCAGTATTACACGGTGGTGGATCAAAATTTCGTCAAGGTTTACTGCAGTTGATGATACATTCGATTGATCCATTATATGAAGAACCATTACAAATGGTCAAACGAAGATCTTCATCGAATTTTAATGATACAAATGGTGATAATACAACAATAAGAACGGTGAAAAAATCCCATATACATCCACCTGGTGTTGTTGCACAATGTCCAATATGTGGTGATGATCGTAAACATGAAATAAAATTAGATTCAAATGGGATATTTCATACACATGATCATTATTCGATGAATAATAATAATAATAATTATTCCAACAATTTGAATTCGAATCATCGATTCCATGGTAAGCTTCGATCATCATCAATTGATGATGATTCGAAATAAATGATAATTTCCATTTCTTAATTTCAATTTTCTTAATTCTAATATCTCCAATATCTCCCCAAAATATTAATAGATGGTATTACCGATAATATCGATGATGATAATAATAAAATAATGAATCATTCAATGAAAAATGGTTCAACTTTAACACATCAAGATACGGTAAATATTGGCCAATCAATGATTGGATTCTGATGATCATAAAATAATTGATTATTTCCAAGTATATTTCGACCATTTCTTCAAATATTTACGTCTCGTAAATTGATTGTTTTTCTCTTTCTTTGATTGTTCATCCTCGAATCTTTGTCATTCGAAGGAACAATTCAGCATTGGACACAATCGATCGTAATTGTGTCTGCGCCGCCACCACCCGCCCCCCACCCCGCACTCACCAAATGATGAAGATCAATTTCAATTTCATTCGAAAAAGATGTTCAATGTTCGAAACATTTTCGAGAATTGAACCATTTATTCATTTCATTTATTTCATTTATTTATTTGTTCCAAGAATAAATAAATAAATGAAATAAATGAAATGAATTTGCAAAGAAATTCATTCTTTTAGTACCCAAAATATAATAATGGTGGTAATAATTTATAATACTTTTGGATTAATTGAAATTGTTTTTCTTACATTTATATTTCCAATTGGGCTTCCAAAACGATTCGAAATTGGTCCTGGTGCATCGGTGATGGCCAATATTGATGGATCAATTCTTCTATTTGACTGAAATTGAAACGAAATCGAATGAATTCATTGAATGATTATCATTAACATTGACGAATATCGCTCCATTCAAACACATTGGATCGAAGCTGGTGAATGAAAACAGTAATGAACCATTAGATGTATCGTGGCCATCAACATTTCGTGAACGATTAACATATTGTTTGGTTGCTCCAATCATTATACCGTTATGGTTAACGTTGCCCGATGTTCGTCGATCTGTATGTATTTCAATGATGATGATAATGATAATTCTCCTTTATGTAATCTCAAATAATTATTTCAAATTTCTTAAATTTCCTCAAAGGATAAACGTAAATGGTTTGCAATTACATTCATTGGTTCAATCATATGGATTGGTCTTTATTCATATTTTATGGTTTGGTGGGCAACCACTGTTGGTGATACATTTCGTATACCATCGGAAATTATGGGATTAACATTTTTGGCCGCTGGTACATCGATACCCGATTTAATTACATCGGTATTGGTCGCCCGAAAAGGTTTCGGTGATATGGCCGTATCAAGTTCGATTGGTTCGAATATATTCGATGTTGCTGTTGGGTAATTGTGATATTTACAATCATTCGAAATCGATTCATTGAATTTTTGAATCCATTTTCTTTTTGATTTCATTGATCAGATTACCATTTCCTTGGCTTTTATATACAATGATGTTCGGTGAAGTAAATGTCAATTCTTCGGGTATGATTTGTTCGGTCATATTGCTATTCATAATGTTATTATTCGTCATCATAACTATTGCATTGTTTAAATGGCGTTTAAATATTGGAATGGCTGCCATAATGTTTTTGTTGTATTTTTTCTTCATTGCTTGTTCGTTGATGCTCGAAAATCAAATAATCAAATGTTCATCGATTGTAAATGTATTTTCATTTTGATCAACAATGACATATAAGTCAGCAGTGGCAGCAATTTCATTTGATTTCTTCAATTTTAAAACTAAACAGTCATAAATCATCATAAAGGAGCGCCATCATCATCATGAACATCAATAAGCAATTGGGCGTCATTCATGCATCGATACATTTTACACCTTACCAAAACAACATTTAGGTGTTGGGTGTTAGCGGTGCTGCGCCATCAATTGCAGGGTGGCAACCTCTTAAACAACAAACCTTAATTATGATCATCAACAACCCTGGTCAAGCGACCCTCTTATCATAAGATTATACATGTTATATTATTATACATAATTTAGAACTAATTTAAAATGATTTGAAAATAAAAAATTTTATTTCATTTCTTCGTTTTTAAATCCTTTGAATACTTAAATATGCATATATATTTCTATGGAAATGATTTTGTATTATATTATTATTATTATTATCTTTATATAATTTGATGATGATGATGAGCAATCAATTTTTTAAAAAAATGAATGAATTCAATTCAATTGAATTGAATCGAATTGAAAGTAAATAATCAATGGATAAATAAACAACATGTTTCAATGTAATCATAATGATAATAATGAATATTTAACAAATGTTTAAATGGTCAATGATTTAAATAGAATTTGAATGATTTGAAAACATCAATTTACGTATTAAATGATGATAATTATTGTGATTATTAAATATGTACACAATTGATAACTAATAATCAACGATTATTGGTGATTATATGATCATATGATTTGTACATATTATGATTGATTAGAGGGTATTTACAGGTTAATGAATGTAATGAATCAATGTATGAAATGAATGTATGAAATGAATGATTTGAACAATTATGAAGATACACAAAGATGAATGTGAAACACTTTTCGAATGTTTTTGGATGATCATGTCATGAATGGTCAAGGGTCAATCAATGGATCATGGATGGTTATATTTTACAAATGGTGTTTTGAATGTCAAGTTAATTTGAGAAATTAGTGTGACATGTGTTACAAGTCTTTGGTTACAAATTTGTTTGTTCTTGTTGATATATTATTATATCGATGGTCACATATATTTACATGATGATCGCAATGATCAGATTGAATTTCAAATCAAGGCCATCATCAGTATCATCGTACAAATAGCAATCATAAAAACGAATATCGATTGTTCATATCGATTCGAAGCGGCCATAGTCCCATAGCCATTGTTGCGATTATTGTTGAATTCACGGCTGAATAAATGGAAGAAATGAAGTTAAAATCAATTTAAATCAATTAAACCTGTAATAAAGCAAGCAAGCCAACCATACCTTGCGCTACGTTTACCATGTTGAATACTAGCGGCAACATTTGCATTATTCTGAACGTGTACGGCAACATGAGCCGATTCAGCATTCGATGGTGTACAACTATAATTACCCGAATCATTTGTTTGAGCATTCAATATTAATAATTTTGATATTGTTTCCAATGATTTTTCTGTATGTACTTTAATACCACGTGGTGAACCATAATTGATTACCTTTTTTTTGATTGAATAAAAATCAATAAAATTTAATAATTTTGAATTGAAATCAATTTGAAGATTCATTTGAATTAATTCAAGATTCAATTAAAAGCCAGAAATCATTGAAAATACACAATGGATTTGCATTGATTTACGTTGATCAACATTGATCAAAACGAGCAATGTTCAAATGCTTCATCGGATTCGTAAGCAAACATCGAACAAAATTCAATTAAAATGGAATTAACAGCACCATTAGTGAATGGACCATTTAAACATACGACCATCAATTATGATCACCAATAAATGAATGATCATCGAGAAGAATTGAATTTTCAAAGAAAGAAATTGAAAATTTCGATTCCAAATAATTAAACTTTGAATCTTCAAATCTAAGAATCTGAAGGCTCCAAGGATCAATTTTAAAGTAATTTTACCAAAATTCAAGATTTCTTGATCCTTGATTTCTGATTTCCCACCACCTGATTCCCCCTTGAAGCTTATTCAACGATAATAAGGGCCCATTATTATGTTTCCACTGTTCTAAGCTTTCAAAAACCATGGCCTTGGTCATCGTAAATCATTATTATCATTATTATTATGGGCCATAAGAACATAAAACAATCATAAACGAAAAAAAAATGAAGATAAAACCCTGGAACCTTTGGAAAAATACAAGAAATCTTAATCAAATTAAATTTGATTGCGTGCTGCTCACGATTATTATTATTATTCAATATATTTCTTGATTATTTATTTATTAAATAATTATCAATATAAGCTATGGCGCAAAGCCTAAGCCAAGCCAATTGTTATGATCATGAAATTATTTGATGAAATTATTGGTAATTTTCAAAATAATAATGATAAGAATTATCATTATTATCATTCATTCATTCATTGATCAATTTGTTCAAAAATCAATGTATGAATGGTTCATGTTTTAGTACCATGTTTCATGGTACCTTACGACCATCATCATCATCATCATCATTATCAATGATTGATTGATTCAACTAAACCTGATTCGTTTACCGTAGTTGGTGGGGTAATGTAAGAGCTCCAGAGGGGATACATACGAATGATAAGCAAAAGGCGAATAATCAAGATAATCAAGGATCAAGGGCTATTGATCAAGTATCGATTGAATCAAAGCGCTGCTTGGGATACATCGGGGAATTTGTGTGGGTGAATCAAGACGATCAAGGATTGTTTCATTGCTTCATTCATTTAATTATTATTAATAAGAATTTACTCAATGTTTACTCAATCAAATGAATGAATGAATGAATGAATTAATGATTAAAATCCATAAATAATATTTCGTGTGTTTCGTATAGGGATAATGATAAAGTACAGGGTTTCAAGTTTTTATTCAGAGTTTTGAAATTAATTTTCGTAGTTTTCAAGTTGATTTTCATAGTTTTGAATGCAATTTTACACTATAATATTACGAAATTCAATTTTAAAACTACGAATTAAAACTTGAAACCCTGTAAATATATTTAGTGAGTTATAAATGAAATAATGGAAATCAGTAGAATCGACTGAAATCAACTGAATTAGTCGATCATAGATGGGAAGAATCAGTAGAATCGACTGAATCAATAGAAGATTCTTTACTTATTCTTCTTCTTTCTTGAATCGATAAATCAAGAAATCAATTAATCAAATTTATTATTATTATTATTAATTCAGTATTAGACAGAGTCATACTGAGAGAATCGAATCGTAACTAATCATAGAATTCATATTAATCGTTTTTTTTTTTTTTTGAGTAATGGACATATCGGAAAATATAAATTGGTGGATATTCGGTGAACAATAACAAATAAGTAATGTTAATCATTGACAAATGGTAAATGATCATGATTAAATTATAAATACGAATACAAATATGAAATGCAAATAATAATGATGGTAAATACGATCAAATACAAGTATAAACAAATACAAATACTTACTTGTCCATTATAATACCAGAATATATAATCCGGTGGTTCGGGTGTATCTTTTACTGAACAAGTTAAATTTAATGTTGAACCACTGCTCAGGTATAGTGTTGGACCTTCGAGAATTTTTGCACGGCTTACTATTATTGAAAAAAAATATATGGGGGGGAAAAAATAAATCATGAAATAAATCGTATTATAAATAAATAAATGAATGAATGAATGAATGAATGAATAAATAAATAAATGAATGAATGAATGAATGAATGATAAATGATTAAATAAATATGAAAAATAAATAAATAAGAATATTTATGGTCATATTTATGGATATATTCATATAAATATGATAAATGTTTGCGAATATATCAACCAAAAATTCAATTTGATTCAATATAATTTGATTCAATACGATTTAGAATTCAATTCAAACATACATTCATTCATTCATTCAATTCTAACTGAATTACTGCAAGGATTTCGTTATTGTTGCTATTGTTGTTACTGAATTTAAAATATGATAAATAACTAATTGGGCTGTCCCATAAGTTCTTGCTGTTTTTTAAATTTTTTTTTATTAGAAAATCGGCAAGAACTTATGGGACAACCTAACTATTTGAACTTGTTTTTTTTTTGAGGCCCGGAAATTCGGTAGCGGACATTCAATTTCGCATCGGACAAACATTGGACAAACATTGAATAATTTGTACGAGATTTACATTGAATCAAATATGTGAATTGGAACGAAAATGGAATTGGATTCGCAGCAGCAGAATCAAAATAAATGGCAGAAGCTGCCAAGACTCAAAATGATCATTGAAAATGAATGTATTGTGTTGTGTAGTAATCGATTGAAATCGATTAATTAATTGTGTTTATTTTGAAAACTTACCGACAACATTTAGCTGTATGAATAGACTCATTTTTGGCATCGTTGATATCTGGTCAATAGAATTTTAATGGACAAATAATTGATTAATCAATTAATCAATTTGATCAATTTTAAATTAATTTACCTGACATTCATATATTCCGGCATCTTTTTTCTTTGGATAACTAATCTGTAATGACCAATCATCAGAATTTTCCCGATGTATTGCTTGAAAACGTTGATCAGATGTATAGGTGAATGTACCGACTATTTGATATTTGTATCGAGGAATAATCGATCGAAATAATGATAATAATCGATTAACATTAATCTATGAGGTACTAACCTGTCAATATTTGAAAATCTTGACGCCTAATCCAAGATAACTGTTATGAAAATCAATAAATCAATCGAATTATAATTGATACAATCAAACTAAATCAAATCGAACATACCGTACGATCACCCAGCTGTTTAACACGGCACGGTAAATGTACAAATGATGAACCTTCCGATATGGTTACATTTGTCGATATTGTTTCCGTATCAAAATATGGTGATATACGTTTTTGTGTTGATTGTTGATGCTGTGATGATGATGTCAGTGATGATGATGTTAATGTCAATGATGATGATGATGATGATAATTGTGAATTACCACCATTTAATGCGGATGATGATGATGATATACCACCAAAAAATTGTAATCCACGTTCACGTTCTTCTGATGATGATATGAATTCTTCCGAATATGATCGTATAAAACGTATTGTTTTTAATTTATTATCAGTTATTATTGGATTATTATCATTATTATTGTTATTATTGTGGCTATTATTATTATCATTCAATAATGTTAATGTTAAACAATTACCTATAGTGAAATGAAGATTATAATTAAAAATAGAAGGTTATAGATGTCTAAAATCAATAAAACAAGAGTAAATTAATGGATTAGGCCAATTGATCGATTCGATTCGGCTCAAGACACAAGATTTAATCAAGATTGTTTGGGTATTTGGTGACGAATCGATGTTCCAGAGCTTAAAAAGCTTAATCGTTTTCGGGATTCTAACGGATTCCTTCAAGAAAAATCCATCGAAAAGGGTCATATGGACCGTGATTCATATCATTAAAAAGGCTGCTGCCGCAAATGATCTTTGAATGGCCTCGATTATTTATTCAGAAAAAAAATGAATGAAATTTCTCTCTGGTCCATGTATCCGTAATCAATCATAGACATCATTTCGGGGAGAAAAAAATCATTAAAAATCATGTGGAATGAAAAGCTCATTAATTCATTTGAAAACTGTTCATAACATGCAATCAAATTAGGACTTTGGCAAATGGGAACCCGAAAAACGATTAAAAAGAATCGATTATGATTGAAAATTCATTAAAATTTCCATTTTTCGAAAAACAAAAACTGGTAAAAACAATTTTGGATCCGAATTCCAAGGGTCCCGCGGACCTGGGAACATGGGCCCTAAGCTTTGAACATTTGTTGGCTCCATGCATGTTCCATGGCCACTGTGAATCCATACGAAGTAAACTTTTTTTCATCACCCGAAATAATGAAATGATCACGAGAGTGATTCAAAAGAATTCGAAAAAATTCAAAAGAATTCAATTATGATCAACATTTATGGCCAACGATGGCCAAACAATAGCCAAGAACCATAACACAGCATCGTTGTCGATATACATACATACACATGATCAACATAATCAATGGTGGATAAACAACGAATGATGGTAACCCATGTCGATGGTAAGCATCGATAATCATCAATTTTGCGATGAATAAAGCTTTGGAATACATATACACACGATTTGAATGTATTTAAATAATAATAAAGAGAGAGCTCAATACTTTTGGACGACAGATTTTTATGATAGGCCATGGAATAATAATAATAATAATAATAATAATGATGGTAATATATTGATTGAAATCAGTTTATTTTGTGTATATATTGGGTACCAGGGTATGTACCCTTGTATACATTGATGCATATAAATGAAAATATGTGCCCGAATAAGACCCCGAATAATAAATGACTTTTTTTTTTTTGTTTCTCTCGAATCCATTTCTAGTTAGGTTGTCCGATAAGTTCTTGCCGATTTTCTCATAATTCCTTCACGATATGATCAGCAAAAACTTTTCGGACAACCTAATAGTTATATTATATAACTAAATGCTCCGTTTTTTTTTGAATAATCTAAAATTAAATCAAACAAACAAACAAATATGAACAACACAGAGAGAACTCTGAGACTCTGAATATTCAATTTTCAAATATTGAAATCGATCTTTGAAGGGCTAAGGGCTATGGATATGGAGGGTCGAAAGGAATCGAAATCTTTGTAAGAAACCTTTGAATGATCCAGGGCCTTAGATTCTTGCCATATTACCAGGGTTATAAGGTTTTAATAACCCCTAAAACCACCTAGCAACCAAAGACCTTATAACCCTTGAATCTTATACTTGAAAAATATGTAATAATGAATGTTTAAGTGTCTAACTGACTAAGCCAAGGGTCTAAGCTAAGCTCAAATATATCATTGAACATATCATTTACAGACGTATATTAGGGGTTATGGATTGGGAACGAATCAAATTTAATTCAAATAATCGTTTTAAAATTGTCTTTTGAAGAATAAGAAGAAGAAGAATAAGAAGAATGTCTCCATCTTTTTCTGATCCAAAGAATACGTCGTAGACTAATATCATTAATATATTCTTAGAAGAGAAATATCTAAAGATTTAAATCAATTTAAAATATTTTAAATTGATTTAAAGTTGAATATTTTGGGAAAAAATGAAATCTTTAAATAAGAATTTAAAACTACTAAATAACGATTACCATTATTGCTATTATCATCTTACCATCATTATTATCATTATCATCATCATTATCATCATAATAACGATTATTATCATTGAAATTTGAGTAAGAAGAAAAAAATGTGATATCGTTCAAGGGGGTGCCATGAAGATTATATCAATTTATGAATGCATCGAGTAAAATTCAATGATGCATATTAGTATAAAGATATTAACCGTTAACACTCGAGGCATTTACAGTGCAAGCGAGCCAACAGCTCGACAATTATTCACAACTTATGTAAAATGGTGACTGACGGGCGCCTATCGAGTTGCTGCATTACATCTAATGGTGAGTGATGCTCACCGCTCAAGTTTTAAGGGTTAATATCGTAGAAATTTGTCATTGAATTTAAATTATCACCATTATCGTCATCAATCGGTTGGTATTATATTATTAATTTATGAATGAATAACTCCATAATTGAATTGATTTTAGATTATATTATTAAATTCAAATTCAGAATTTAATAAATTCAAAAAATTTGAATATTATTAAATTCAATTTAATTCATTCGTGAATGAATGTGATACAATACAAATCAGTCAGGGTTGATACCACCATTTTGTAAAAAAAAAGAAAAATAAATAATTTCAAATATTAGGTTGTCCGATAAGTTGTTGCCGGTTTTCGAATGGAAAAAAAAAATTTAGAAAACAGCAAAAACTTATAGGACAACCGAAATAATTTTCAATTTCTCATATTTCACCAATCTTATTATTACTATTATTATTATTAAGGGTTGTGAATACCGAATTCAAAGGAATTTTCCTTCGATAATTTACGACAGTCTTAAATACTGCAGATGCATACATAATGCCTAAGACTAACGTAATAAAATATGTCTTTAAGAAAGGATTAATTTCATTATCATTTCACCATTTTCTGGTAAATTTCAAATGGAAAATTATCATCAAATATCAAATAATTCATTCAATTATGTATTCAATATTTAAAAGTGAATTATTAAATTATCTTCAATAAAGGGTCCTACTATTTAGACCCTATCGTACGAAAAGCGAGCCAAGTTAACCGGAAAAAAAACGGCTGAATTATTTCTCCGGAATTCACCTGTAATCACCTGTAAATATGAATTAGAGTACAAAGGGAATTTTTCGGATGACTTTTAAGGTGATTCATGGCTACGATTGTGGGCCATAGCCTTTGAAATTTACGAATTTTGTTACGGAATTTTGTCCCGAGAAATTTTCGGGACAAAATTACCCGAACTATCAGTGAAATTTCAAGCCAAAACAATACCCGAGTAAAATTCCCGTGCAATGAATTACCCGACAAATAAGTAATAATGAGTAAATAATAACTGCATATAACAAAGAAAATAATTGAATTTTTCATAACCCTTTGATTACCAACACATAGATAATTACTATTTCAACCCATCGAGAGAGAGAACACCACAACGAAAAAAATTTATTGATTTTAAAATATTTCATTTATTATTATTCGGGAAACTATTATTAGAGTTGTCCGAAAAATTTTTGCCAATTATATCGTCGAGGAATTATCGGAGAAAATCGGCTAGAACTTATCGGACAACCGTGTAATTTGCCCGAATTTCACCCAAATTACCCGAATTTCGCACGAATTATTATCCGATTATTACCCTAAATTATCGCCCAACATTAATTTGCATATAAATATGCTTTTTTTTTTGTTGTTGTTGTTTGGCATCAAAGGAGTTATCCATAATTATTTATGGGTGTGTGTGTGTGTAATTATTAGATTGTCCCATAAGTTCTGGCCGTTTTTTAATTTCTTTTCATTCGAAAAACGGCAAGAAATTATGGGACAATCTAATATTTCTAAAATACCAAAATACCAAACAGTCAACCAAACCAACCAAACTAACCAAACCAATAAACAATTAAAATGAACCCCATTGAATGAGTGAATGAATGAATGAAAGAATTTGAAGCATAAATAGCATGAAATATGCAAATGCACGCATATAAGTTTGTGCATGGTTGATATATTGGGTTGTCCGAAAAGTTTTTGCCAATTATATCGTAGAAAATAATTGGAAAATCGGCAAGAACATATGGGACAACCCAATATATACAACAAAACGTGATATATGATTAAATGATTTTTTTTTTTTTTTTTTTGAAAAATTGAAAATTTTTTCGACGACAAAACAGTCGGTGACGAGTTTTTACGTTGTAATTTTTACGGCATCGATTTGGCTTAGCCCGAGACTGATACGGGCAATTCCTATTCAATCAATGGAAATAGTGACAGCTTGTCAAGCAAATTTTGAAAATAATTCTCGACTGTTTTGAAGGTCGAGTGTAAAAAAAAGGCAACGAAAATGTCATCATCATCATCATCAAAATACAAATAATGAACGCTATGATAATCGTAATAATGGGTGAAATATGTGTGAAAATTACCACACACATATTTGGCAACACTTATTATACTAAAATATATGGAATAAAGGCATATATTAGGTTGTCCGATAAGTTTTTACCGATTTTCTTATGATTGATTCGACGATATAATCGGCAAAAACTTTTCGGACAACCTAATATTTTTATGCTAATAAATGTATAAATAAATAAATTAAATAATTGAATATTAATATTAATATGAACAATATATGAACAACAAGGAACAAAAAATATACCACAAAGATTGGTAGATTTAAGCCCCGAAAAAGAATCGGGCCGAAATCAGTGGAATTCAGCCCCAGAATTCTGGTCCCTACAAATCACCGAAACACTAAGGCCCATAATCAACTCAAACTTGGGCCGAAATCAGTAGAATTCGGCCCCAGATATTGGTCCCTACAAATCACTGAAACACTAAGGCCCATTGAATCATTGAAACTTTGATCCAGATAATTTATTGTTTCGTTTTGGTTCGGGTAAATTTTGTTTTTTGAAAATATTTTTTGTTTAAATTCATTTAAAATAAATGAATTTAAAAACAAAAACAAAAACAAATAAAAAAAGATAAAAATAATGATTAAAAACAATTAATTTAAATCCTGGGCCTAGCTATAGTCCTTAGCCATTATTCAAATGGTTCCGAGCCTAATTATCATAATAATAATAATAATTAATGTTTCATACATGTATTTTGAATGGAAAACGAATGGAAAACGATGCAAAAAGATGCATGAGATTGAAATGAATTGAATTGAATTCAAAATTCCTTCATTTCAATTTAAAACAACCAGTCAAAACTCTGAAAAAAACCTAAAAAAATGAAAAATGAATCGAAATAAAAGACCTCATATAAAAAAGGAAAGGACCCAAGTTAGGTCCATTGGAATTTATACGGCGGAAATTCCATTGTGTGTCATCCGAATACACACACATAGGATGTTCATTGGTGATATATGATTCATCATTTTGGTGATGATACACATTCCGTGATGATAATTTAGGGGCTTTGAACATTCAACATTGAAGATTCAGTTCTGAAAACATCCCATACATTCATTTATTATTCAATGTATTAGATTGTCCGATAAGTTTTTGCCGATTTTCCCAATTATTTCTCTACAATATAATCGGCAAAAACTTTTCGGACAACCTAATATAAACAAATAAACATTATCATATCGTATCACATCATTAATTTTAACTGTTAATTATTTGAAATAAACAAAGCAAAAAACGAAAAAACAAAAAACGAAAATTATAATTAATTATTATTAATTAATATTAATTAAACATTACTGTCAGCTGATGCAAATAATAATACGAGCATATAAATAAATCAATAATAAATAATTTGAATAAAATATAAATACCCTGAAAACTAAGGTCATAGCCTAGTAAGCGAAGCAAGATCGAAGCAGCTACGTAAAACAGTTGTTACTGACTATAACTCTAATGCTATAATAACTGTTAAAACCTGCGAAACAATTTTGAAATCAATTGAATAAATGAATGAATGAATGAATGAATGGTCATGAATGGTATACCAATGATCATGTTAACATTGTCCATAGTAAGCCAAATATCGATATGATAAGTGGAATTGAATTGCCTTTATAATAATACGGAAACAAACGAAACGAAACGAAATGAAACAAAAAGGAAATGGTTCGAATAATTGAAAATATTAAGGGGTTACCCAAAACAATGAATATCAAAACCAACAACAATAACAACAACAACATGGTGATGGCCCGTACTGGACTAACAATTGCAATTCAATGAATGTTCAAATGGTACCGAATTGCTGTTGCACACCAAACCAAACACACAAATCAAACACCTACACTGAAACACCTACACACGCGTATTCATATTTAACCCTTAAAACTCGAGCGGTGAGCATCACTCACCAAAAAATGTAATGCAGTAACTCTATAGGCGCCCCACAGTCACCATTTTACATTAGTTTGAAAAATCGTCGAGCTGCTGACTGACTTGCGCTGTAATTGCCTCGAGTTCTAAGGGTTAATATGAATGATGATGAATAAACAATGAATGAAATTATCATTAAAAGTCAAAGCATTTTCCATAATAATCACGATTATTTTTATTCTTGAATTGAAATGAATTGAAACGAAACAAATGAATAATAATAATAATTTCAATTCATTAAATAATAATAACAATTATTATTATTATTATTTGAAATCATAAATGTTTGATATATAATATGTGTATTTGGAAGCATACATGCATGTTTGTCGACCAATTAGAATACGGAAAACCGTTGTTCAACCGAACAAAAAAAAAAAAAAAAAATATGACCATTGAATATGGATGATCATAGAATATGGTTGACCAATGTTAACCAATGGATGGAATATTCATCCATGGATCGTAATGTATATGAATAGAATAGGGATATATATATATCCATGTAGAATATATTCTGTATTTCGTATTAATAATTGTAAATATTCAAAACAAAAACCAAAACAAAAAAAACCGATATATTATTAAGCTGTCCGGAAAATTTTTGCCAATTATATCCGTAGAAAAAACATTGGAAAATCGGCAAAAAACTTTTTGGACAACCTAATACATTGTATTTTGTACAAATGAAATTTTAAATTGAAATTTAAAATTTAAAATTAATTTTGAAAATCATTTTCAAAATCAAATTCAAAATTAATTTTCGAATCAAAATACATCATGTATTTGGCCATTCATATAATTTGAATTTGGATCCAAGGTCCATTTCCAAACACACTTCACCACTTTTTACAATATCTATTCAGGTTGTCCAATAAGTTTTTGCCGTTTTTTCTGAATATATTTTTATTCACAAAACAACAAAAACTTATGGGACAACCCAAATGAAAATGTAAACATTGAATACGGAGCAGAATTTCGGCGCCCAGCAGCATGGATTGCGGACCCGAATCATAATCATTGTGATCATCATTATGAGGCCATCATTTCGAATCACTTTTGAAATGGATTCAAATCATTTTGAATGGATGATAATGATCGAATACACAAGAGTTTTGCTGCTGTTGTGATCATATCAAATATGAATCAATGGAAGATGAACAAGAGAAAGGAATGAATTCATTCATTAATTTTGATTTCGAGGACTAGAAAAAAAATTAATTAAAATTTTTGAATTAATTAATTCGGAAAAAATTTTAATAATTCAAAAATCAAAAATCAATTAAATGAATTAAATGAATGAATGAATGACCTGGTTCGAGTTCCATTCAAATTTCGGGAGAAATTCCGCAGTGGAATTGAATGACAAACCTTGCGGCATTAGTTTTGAAATTATTCATTTGAAAGCATTCAAAGTCTTATGGAATTTGCTGAAATTGTCAAAATGTTGTGGAATTGTTTGTCAATAAAAATTGATTATCGATCATTGATTCATACGAATCGATTCGAATCGAACAAATCAATTGAAGTTCAATTGAAAATCAATCGGAATTCCAAAATCATTTTAAATCAATTTCAAATTGATTTTTTCAAATTGGAAAATCAAAAATCGGAATTTCGAAATTGAAATTATCATCAAAACTGTCATAATAATGAATGACAATCACAACAACAATCAATGGTTTTGTACTTGTCAAATTATTCATTTCATTTATTTTTAGCCGCAAACTCAGATCATAATTCAGTCAATCAACTCATGGATCAATCAACCAATCAATGATCAACTGATCAGTTTTGAATCATTTATGAATCCGTATATTCACTTTAACGTGCTGATCCAATTCACAATTGACTAATTACACAAAAGTTCGACAACTTCAAAGTACCGAACCCGAATAAATAATTCAAAAAGAACATACGAACATAAACTTACATTGATGATGATGATGGTTGAACATGAATAATAATATAAACGATAATTTAGCAATCATGGTGAATAACGATTTACAACGATGATGATGCGTGGGATGGTGATGTTGTTGCTGATGCTTAAAATACGATGATAATGGCTGAATATCATCATGGTGATACGCAAGATGATGCGTCGGACGCTGTTGTTGATGATCATCATTATTGCTACAATCAATTATCATTGATAATTTTGATTCGATTGATTGATTGTGATCACAAATAACCAAAGAATTATCGTTATTATTCATTTCAAATGATGTTGAAATATTGCTTGGAAACAATGATTGATCACAATGGTTAATGGTTGAATTGCTGTTGTTGATGTTGATATTATCCAAGTTTATTGATAATTTTCTAAATTTTGGTTTCATTTTTCACAGGTGATGATGATCGCTGTGATTATGATCGTCGGTATTAGTTTTTAGCCAATATCAATTGATAAACTTGCGATCATTTGATTCTTTTCACCGAAAACAAACAGCTGATTTGTTTGATTATCATTCGAACAAATCAATGATTAATCGATTAATCGATTGATTAATTAATTGGCCGTTTGATTGGTGGATTGATGAATTTCAGCAAATCTCTCTGTGTAAATTGATTGAAAAAAAAAAACAAATGGAAAATTAATTATTGGATTATCCCATAAGTTCTTGCCGATTATATCGTAGAATATCATTGAAAAATCGGCAAGAACTTATGGGACAATCTAATATTTGGAATTAAATTTCAATTCCAAAATATACACACGAGGAGAAAGCTCAAAAATATTCAATCGAAGCTGATCAATGGTAGGTGGTATACATGGTAAACATGGTACACCACGGGCACCAACCAAAGGAACTTCGAGAAAAAATCAATCAATCAATGTCCATGTGTTTCATTGAAACTGAAATATAATTTCACTGCACCAGAATAAGAAAAACAAATGTCATAAACATTGCTCTCAATGAATGATACAACATGGAATATCTTTGATTCTACGAAGAATTCTGCAGACTTTCCAAGCAATATTCAACCATAATCATCATTTAATCATAAAAACAAAACAAGAAAATAATGATTGATTGTATTATGATTAATGAATTGCTTAAATGAATGAATGAATTGCAGAATGGTTCGTATTACATAATTTATATTTAATTAGTAATTATCAGCCCGAAATTATGCGGTATTTATTTATTTGCGTATACGAGACACGCTCGAATGCTAATCTAATGATCATCATCGAGGGATAATGTTTGTATTTGAATTTGTGTTCACTTCGGGAGCTGCATCGCTGATCATCAATGAATCAAGCGATCAATGATCTGGCTGGTCCCCTCGATTTTAGGATAATGATAATAAATGAACCACACACATAGATACGATGTGATAAATAATTTAAATCTTTTCGATCTAAGACCAAGATCATCATATACAATGGAATTACTATTGATGTAAATATTACGTTGTCCAATAAGTTCTCGCCGATTATATCGTAGAATATCATTGAAAAATCAGCAAGAACTTATCGGACAACTTAATACAATCGCGAGAGAGTCGTCTTTGAGTGCTTAAATCATCTTTGATCATCTTAAGAATGATATTGAATAATCTTAAATAATAATAATCTTAAGCTACTTCCAAAAGCTGTAGACCAAAAGAATTTATTATTCGGGAATTATCATTATCGTCGTTATTAATTATCGGGATAATTATCTTCGTTATTATCCTCATTATTAATATTATTATCTTTGATAATTGATAATTGAAATTTATATCTTCGCAAAGTCATTCAAGAATTCTTTTGGGCCGATGATGATCATCATAATGATTATAATGATTATAATTATTTTCCTTGGTATTTCGAGCCCAAAAAAAAAATTGAATCATTGACTCCATTGATTCATCCAAATATTAACGAGTATGAGCGAGTATTATTGGTGCAAGATCTTCGAGGATCGTAAGTAATGGAATTAATAATAATAATAATAACAATAACAATAATAATCATTGACCTAATTCAGAAATATATTTGAAAAAAAAATCCAAGAACAATATTCTTTGGATTGGATTCAAATTCACTAATATTAATGGATTTCAAATGTTTTGAAAACATGTTTTTCACAATATTTTGGATATTTGAAATTCAATTTGATTGAATTGAATTTGTATTTGTATTTGGATTTTAAATTGAATTAAATTGAAATAAATTCAATTCAATTCAATCAAATTCAATTCAATCCAATCCAATTCAATTCAATTGAAATTATTCCTTTATTCCATTTTTTACTGAATTAATCATAATCAATCACAATTGTTATTATGATCAATGCTTTTTGATTATCAATTGTTATTATTATCGTCGTGATTACAACCAAATACAATGTGAATGCTTTCGAAACATGATTTCTAAACATGATTTCAATGATATCGACGACGTGTTTCAATTATAATTCAACGAAATTCAATAGATTTTATTGATTATTTCGATTGATTTCGATTATTTTGATTGATTTTCGGGTTCAAACAAAATTTTTTTTTCAGAAAAAGATTTAGAAATTCAATAAATTCAATAAACAACACATACTTTTGGATTGATTGATTAATTTCGATTGATTGATGGCCGATCGATTGCTTTTTGTGTTTGGTAAAATTGATTTTGATTGATGGATCGATTGATTGATTGGTATTGGTGGATGATGATGATCTTCGATGAATCAGTGTAAACAGTCGATCAATTGATTGATTGATTTAAAATAATTATTTCACTTAAAAAACAATCCGAAAACAAAGGAATATTGTTGATTATCTTCAAAGTAGAAATTTTACGGGAAAATGACAAATTTGTAATTGCGGGAGAAAAAAAGTTCCCGGAAAGAAAAAATGTAAACAAAGATTTGAAAATCGTGAAAATTATGAAAAATTCAAAATTTTCGACAAATTTCATTTGAAATTTCGTCTCAAATTTCGTCTTAAATTGTTCGTTACGATGAAAACATGATTGAAAAAATGATGATGATTTAACATTCGGAAAAAAGCGTTGATTATCATTGAAATATTATTGTCAATTTAACACGAAAAATAATGTGATTGACAAAAATTGGAGAGAAAATTTAAACGAACAAACAATTCAATCAAACAAACAAACAGATAAATGGCACGAATAACAAATATTTAAAAAAATGAATAAATAAATAAATAAATAAATCGAGAGACAAATATGTACGAATGAATAAACAATGATAAATTCTGGTGAATAAATAAATAAATGAATGAATCGATGGAACCAAACAAATATTTAGAATTGAATATCATCAACATCAACAACAACACAACACAACGAATAAACGAATCAAAATAAAGTGAAAAATGAAAAATTTATTCCAAATTTTCAATTTCAGCCGATTGCTATTTCATTCGATCATATCATCATCATCATCTCATATCATCTCTACCAGAATTTTGCTTCTGCTTTTATCAAATATTCTGCTACCATTTTCCATTATTATTGTGTGTTTCACCATTGGACATAGGAAGATCTTGAACAGCTTGATTCTAAGATTCTATTCGATTATCGTTAACAAATGGTTTAATATTGGAAGAATTGAAACGCAATGATGATGATCAATTTCTATATAATGTAATGGAATTTTTATTTTTTAGTGCAAAATGGTGCATGAATTCTAATTCATTCACTGATTCTCGTAAAATTACTTTGGATTCTGTCAAATTCCATCAAATTTCTATGCCCAGATTCCTGCAAAGAAAACAATAATTCCAGCACCCAAATACGTCGACGCCATTTCGCCAACAGCTGCAGCAGCCATTCATACACCATTCGCCCATTGAAACCATTGGAATGGTGCAAAATGGTGCAAACTCGATGGCTGTGAATAGATGATGATGATACATATCTCATTCATATATATATTAGGTTGTCCGATAAATTCTTGTCGATTTTCTCATAATTCTCTACGATATAATTGGCAAAAACTTTTCGGACAACCTAATACATGATATATATAACATGAATCCATTGTTGGATCAACTGAACCGAACCAAACCAAGCCAAAAAGCAAGCAAACATTGAAATAAACGAATCTCAATCATCATCATACTGAATGATTTTGACAAAAGAAAATGCGAATGAAATGAAAATGAAAACCACCCCATTCATTTTATTTTGAAACAATGAATATAATGAATGCAATACATAGAAAGAATTTAGTTCAAATATCAATAACATTAAGGGCTGTATGAATGCATGCATGTTACATTGAACATAATAGCTATGAATTCAATTGAATTGAGCCCTGAATTCAATTGATGGAATTCAGTTATTCATTCACTCATTTTGGAGAAATTTTCGTAGAAATACAAGAATTTTCGGAGAGAATTACAAGAGATTTTATCTCATCTCATCTTCTTCTTCTTTGAAATCATCTTTAATTTCACAATGAAAAGTTTTTGAATTTATTTTTATTTCCATTTTTTTTTTTTCAATTGAAGAAGACTATAGATGGGGCCAAGCGAAAATTTTTTGGTTGGAAATTTGAACCCCAACAAAAACACAAAGAATTCAATTGAAAAGCTGTAAAAAATCTGGTAAATGTGTATCGAAATTCATGAACAAAAATTCATGATTATTATCAGCGATTCAACGGGTCGAAATGAGAGCCCAAAATTTACCAAACAAATGAATTGTATTCAAACCAGCCTAATTTCATTGAATTCATGGACTTGGGACGATGTCGTACTGAGGAACCAAATGAATTGAATGAATGGTGGATGACTTTGGTATTATAATTCTTATATAAAGATTTACGAAAAGAATTAATATTTTCTTAAAGCTCGAGACGAATAGAATTTCTTAAGAAATTTCCATCCATTTTCTTAAACAATGAAGAATTCGGGATTTTTGAATATTTTTTTTTTTTAAAGATTTTCCCTAAATTCTTATTAGTGATGGAATAACAAAGATAATGATGAGGATGAGGAATCGCAATTCTCCAATGTTTTTTTTTTTGAGGATATTCTTATACAAAGTATTTTGATTTTTTGGAAAAAATGAAGGAATATTCAGCCGAAAATGCTGTGAATGATTTCAAGAATCAAAACAATTGATAAATGCTTCGGTATTATCAGGAATTTTTTTTTTCGTTTAGGGTAGGAATTTATCTTGATTTTGGGGCGCGAAAATTTTAAATTTTTAAAAATTTGAAATTTTGAAAATTTTTTGAATAATTTCCTATTAACACCCTACAACACAATGTATGACTGTTTGGGTGGAAATAGTTTTTCGATTTTTTTTTTGCCGCGGAAAGATTCGAAATTCTTTGTGTTCGAAAACAAAGAAACGTTCGATTCCGCGCTATTTGCAATCGGTGGACAAAAGTAATGAAAGTGAACCAAAGAAACGTAATTAAATTTTAATCAAATTGAAAATCATTAAGAATTGAATGAATTTCAATGATTATTGATTGTTATATTGCGTAAATTATGGTTAAAATAATGAAAAATGTCTGGGCAAACAAGAGCCGAACGGCCTTAGAGGTAAGAATTGGAAATTTTGAAAAATTTTTCCAAATTTTTTTCAAATTAAATAATTCATTTGAAAATTATTGATCCTTAAAATGATCAAATTGTATTTTCAAAATTGCTTTTGAATAATAATATTTTTTTTTCTCTTTTAAAATTTAAATTTTTTTCTTCCGTATTTTTCAATATTTATCGGAGAAATTTTGGCGAAAAAAAATGGAGAAAAATCTCCATAATATCTCAGTGCAAGTATATTAATCAATCAATCAATCAATTCATTGATCAAACAATCAATCGATCAATGAATTTCGAATGAACGAGTGAAGAGAACAGAGAAAAATTGATCATCAAAATTTTCTGTTTGTTTATTTTCGTATCGATTTTAAATCTATTTTCGTAAAATGGTGGAAAAATATTGAAATCTACTGATCGAAACTTTTTCGAGCAGGAAGAAAATGAATATTTTTTCAAAGATTTCTCAAACTTTAAGTAAGTTTTTTTTTCACTTTGAGACTATTTGATTGAAAGTTTGATTTTTATTTCGATTTTTTATCATTTATGCATATCATCACAGTCAACATATATTGGGACGAAAATGAATATAAAATGAAATATTACATAGTGATAAAGTGTCATCGAATGTCAATGTTGAAGAAATGGCAGAAAGAAGACGAAGAAAAAAAATTCAATCATTTAATAAGTATCTAAGCAACTGTATAATTGTCGTAAGTGAAGAGATTTTGGTTCTATTTTGGGGCCAAAGAAAATGAATAGAAATGAATATGATTGGAAATGAATCTCATTGTCTTATATATTCGAAATAATAATTATTATTTCCATATTATTATTAGGTTTTACATCAATCAATGTGTAATAACTACTCACTCACTCACAAGGACTCTGGTGTATCAATTTCAAGTATTTTTTCGCATTCAAAATGAAAAAAAAAATGCCGAATAACTAAGACTTAGACGTTGTTGTTACTTGAAGAACTTGGAAATTTTAATAATAATAATAATCATATTATTATTATTATTATTAATTCAATTCAGTAACAATTTGAAATTTCATTGAAATCTTTATTCATTCATTTATTCATTCATTCAATCATTAAATGAAATGAATGAATGAATGAAGATTTTTTCAATTTTTTTTTCTTTCAGAATCTTTCAGAATATCACATTGTCATCATTATCATATATATTATAGGCAACAACAACATGCAGTAGCAAAAACAGTGTAAAACAACCAATCTTCAACATCTTTTCTCAAGTGAATTCTCAAAAGGATAAAATGAAATTTTTGTCGTCGATGATCAAGATGAAGATGATGAAGATTTCCATTATTTTTAGTCATAATAAAAAATGAAATGAAAAAGACAAAAGCATGGCCATGGCAGTAATGATAATATTAGGTTGTCCGAAAAGTTTTTGTCAATTTTTTTTGATGATTTTCCAAGATATGACCGGCGAAAACTTTCCGGACAGCCTAATAATAATAATAATAATGGTGAAATCAACAACAGTAACTGAAAAAAAAATTCAAAGAAACTTTGCTTTTTTCATTGAAATTAAATGAAATAGAAAAAGCCAAGAAAATCGAAAAAAAGAAGAAGAAAAAACAACAAGAACTACTAACAAAAACAACAACAATTTCAATTGAATCAGTTCGTGAAAACAAGCGAAAATGAAAAAATAAAATAAAAAATAATGAAATTTGTATCCATTATTATTATTATAATCAATATATAATCATATCAATATACAATTGAATGGAATGAAAATGAAAATGTAAGAAAAAAATCTAAATCGAAATAAGTAAAGAAGTAAGAAGAAAAGAAAAAAAAACAAAATCATTCATCCAATTGTCGTCATCATAAGATTTAGTTAATAATAATAATAATAATAATATTAGGTTGTCCGAAAAGTTTTTGCCGATTATATTGAGGGAAATTATGAGAAAATCGGCAAGAACTTTTCGGGCAACCTAATAATAACAAACAACAACAATACTAATAATGATAATGATAAAAGCAATACAACTAATCAATGCTTTGAAGGCTATTGAAAAGGCAGAAAAACTCAAGAAGTGATAGAAAACAAAAAATATGTTGGACCAACAACAATATACATCTATTGCTTTACATCCAAAAAAATTGAAAATCTCAAATGAAACAATTTTAATGGATATCTGAAAAATCTGAAATCGAAATTTTGTAAATCGATATATTACATTATTATTATTATTATTGTCAAAATTATTATCGTTTCCTACATATTATTCATTCATTCATACATACACACAGAGATTGATGTCCATTTTGATGATGATGATGATAATGATAATCGATACGAAGATTTGTTTGTACACACGATGAAAAAAAATGGCAAAGAAAATGTTGGCTTCACTGTATTAATTCAACTGTATTTTTCATTTAATTTTTCCTTTATTTTATTTTTGATTGTCAAACAATGTGTACGATATCTGATGATGATGATAATAAGTATAATAATGATAGAATTTCTCATTAATCAATGGCCAGAGAGAAAAAAGCAGCAACAACAATAACAACAGTAAATAATTATCAATGAAAATATTGAAGAACAAAAAAAATGATGATAATAATGATAAGAGACAAATATATATTTTCGAACATTTGATGATGATGGAAGAAAAAAGAAAAATTAGATTCTTGAAGACAAATGAACATATTTCTTAGAAAATTTATTGGATCGTCCCGAAAGTTTTTGCTCCGATTTATTAATTGAAAAACGTTTGAAAATCGGAAAAAAACTTTCAGGACAACCTATTGTATACGAAGAAAAATTTATGAAAAAAAATGAAAATAAAATAAATAATGATTTCATTTTTCTTCAACGAAGAAAAAGAAGAACAAAAAAATGAAATCTTCAGATACACCAACACAAACACAATGAATGAATAATGGTAAGATCAAATTTCGACATATTTTTTTCCCATTCATTCATTCTTTCAACAGAAAAAATGTGCAAAAATATCGTGTTGTATTATAATGGGGCAATGTACAATACAACACAATGTATTTTCAATGGGAAAAGCAAAAAAAAAAAAGAGTAAGAAAACAACAACAACAACAACCATAACAGTGACTTTGACTTTGACTTGTAGTACCCAAACCCAAAAAAAAAAACGAAAACTTCAAGTTTCAAGAAACAACATCATCAATTTTCATAATTTCTTTATTTTTTTTCTCAGTTTTTTTTTGTCAATTTTGTCAATTCAATTCATATTTAATTTTTCAAAAAAAAGACAAGACAAAGCTAAGAAAATTGTACTGAAATTCAAGAAAATACGAAGAAAATACCAAGAAAAATACGAAAAAGTCTATGGATGATATTGTATTGTAGTGTTGTATTGAAATGACATAATGAATACATGTGAAAATACATTCTACGCTTGGGAATCGTTTTGTTTTTGTTTGGTTGTTATTATTATCATCATTATTTTGTTTTATTTATTTCAAGCCAATTTGACTTTTAATGTCATATATATGTTTACACTGAAGAAAAAGAAGAAAATACGAAGAAAAACAAAGACCAAAAAACAACATTTCCAATATATCAATTTGTGTTTGTCTGTAAGTATGTTTACTACGAAGAAAATATTTTCCTTGGAAAATGTATTAGGTTGTCCGCAAAGTTTTTGCCGATTATATCATAGAAAAATCATTGGAAAATTGGCAAAAATTTTTCGGACAACCTAATGTATTTACAATACAAGCAAACAAGCGAAACAAAATAATATTATCAAACATCATTAAATTGACGGTTATTATCATTATTATTATTATTATTATTATTATCACTTTACCGTATTGTAATTTGTTGTTTTATATTCATAAAGGTATTTATACTAATGGTAATGTATGTATGTATGTATTTGAATAAGCAAAACGTTTTAGTGAAAATGAAAAAGAAAAAAAATCAATAATCCAAAGTATTCAACTAATTCTCTTGTGTAGCAATAATAATCGTTTGTTCTATTTTCTTATTGTTTTCTTACGTAGCGAGGAAATTGTATGAAGAAAATTAAATTGAATTGAATCATTTATTCTTTCCACCAAAACAAACACAAATATCATAATGCAAATGTATTGGAAATGTATGGCAAAACTTTTCAAGAAATGATTCAAGAAATAAATTTTTCCGAAAAACAAAAATATGAAATATTACCCTTAGAAAAAACATCAAGACGAAAAATGATAAAAGAATAAAGAAAATTATCATAATCATCATCATTATGATTGTTGAATGTTGATTATTATTATCATTATCATCATCATTATTATCATTGAAAATTGAAAAAAATATATTCACAATAGATGTATGATATTTACATTTGAGAATGATGAAAAATATGAATTTATAATGGGAAAATATGAAAAGAAGAAATGAATTTTAAAATTTCAAGAAATATTTGTTTGTATTTCGAGAACCGAAAAAAAAAACAAACAGCCCATTGAACAATATGATAAAAAAAATTTACATTGAAAAACAATGATGAATGAAAAGCGAATGGAAAAAAACTCAATTCTTCAATTTCAATTCTTTAATATATTTACGAAATTTTTTCAATTTGTAAGTAAAAATTATTTGAATTTTCATTTCCAAAAATGAATGAATATTTTTTGTTCCAGGGTTTCAAGTTTGAAATCAGAGTTTTAAAATTAATTTTCGTAGTTTTTGAATGCAATTTTGAACAGTAAAATTATGAAATTCAATTTTAAAACTATGAATATCAATTTTGAAATCCTGAATTAAAACTTGAAATATCCTGTATTTAAATATTTTTAATATTCATTCATTCATTTATTCATTTATATTTATATTCATAGTGTAAACAAACACCAAACACACACACACTGATCGTAAATGAAATGAATTCTGAATGTGAATGTAAAATTACCTTTTATTATTATTGAAATTTTATGCTAAATATCATATTTGCCATTGAATGTAATGGGTTGTCCCATAAGTTCTTGCCGTTTTTTTTGAATGAAAAAAATTAAAAAAACGGCAAGAACTTATGGGACAACCCGTATATTTATAATACGTATGATACGAAAAGTTTTTCTCGAAGAAGAAGAAGAAAAAAAAATTTTCAACTTTTTTTTCAAAAGAAAATTATGGAAAAAGAAGAAAAATAGAAGAATATCAAAGATCAAATATGAATAATTTAATGCATTTAGTGAAAAACAGATGAACGAAACAAAAAGAGGTAAGTGGTAATTTTGACTTTTTGAAAATTTGACGGAAATTTTTTTTCAAAAATTTTCCATAAAAGCTTCCCACACACATACACACACAAATGTGAGATTCAAAATTCGAATGGCTTATGAGTGTTTTTTCCAAAGTTTTTTTCAAATTATTTGTTCACTTTCTTCTCAATTCTCATAGATGATCGCTTCACATCTGGTGAATCAAGAGGCTGTAATAAACAACAACAACAATGGAAAAAAGTAATGAAATTAATTTTGTATTCTAATCAGCTTAGGCGAATTTATTGGAATTAATTTGAAATTTTATTGGAAATTTGATTGATCCAAAAATTTAAAATTCAAATTTTATTCTACTGCTGCTGCTGATGTTCGATTGATTGAAAATTTCCGGTAAGTTTTTGGCCTCTTCTCTTTTATTTAGGTTGTCCGAAAAGTTTTTGACGGTTTTCGTCAATCGTTTCCCGTATGATTAAATCGGTGAAAATTTTTCGGACAACCCTTTATTTCATTCTTCATTCCATTCTCTTGTGATTATCATTATCATTATTATTTCTATGAAATCATTATTACCCAAGAATCTTGGAAAAATTTGACAAAATAGAAATAGGATTCAATTTACATAATTTACTTGAATTTACTTTTCAATGATTATTTTCTTATTTTCTCATTTGAAAATGTGTACACATATTCAAGCACACACACACACCAACACATGATGACAATATATTTGTCATTGTTTCACTCTCAATTCATTTCCGATTTTATTGTTACAAATGGTGGTGATGATGATGATTTTCAAAAGAAGAAGATGAACATCAAGAAATGAAGAAACAAATGAAATGATAATAATTTCACTGAGAAAAAAAAAAAGAATCTTGTACATTCAGAATGAAGAATGTTCTTTAAATGAATAATAATATTTATTATTATTTCAAATAATATTTTAGATTGTCCGAAAAGTTTTCCGCCGATTTTCAAATGTTTTTCAATCGGAAAATCGGCAGAAAACTTTACGGACAACCTTAATAATAATAATATAACAAATAATAATAATTTGTACAATTCTTTTTTCTGGTATTATTATTATTCAATTTAAAGTAGCAAAATAAGAGAAGAAAAAAAAAATGAAAATGAAAGATGAAAAATGCCAGAATTTTCAAGAAAAGAATAAGAAGAAGAAGAAGAAGAAGAATTTGAATATTTCGCTTTTGTTCAAAAAAATTTTTGAATTCTTCTCGTTCTCTTATTACTATTGTTATTATTATTTCTTATTATTCAACATTGAATAACAAGAATAACATTCCAGAGCCTAAAGCTTTGTGAAGAAAAGAAAAGGGAAGAAAATTTCTATAAATCAAAAAAATTTTTCACTTTTTTGTTCCCCGATTCGGATAACAAGCAAATATTGGCGTTTTCACATGTTTGGTAATACTTCAAAAAACAATGATAACAACAGGAATAATAACAAGAATAATAATAAATGGAGTAAATCAACCAACCAACCGTACCGAACAGCAGCCGAAAATATTGCCAAAGGCGATATTTTCTTCTATTTATGGCAATACTTTGACTGTTTGTTGATTTACGTAAATGTTGTTCGATTGTAGATTTTGAATGTTGGAAAAAATAGAGAAATTGGTAAGTAGATTTTGATTTTTTTCCCATTATTATTATTATTTCAAGTTTCTGGATCATTTCATCATAATCATTCATTTTAATAGTGAAAGAGAGTAAGAAAGAAAACTTTTGTACACACGGATATGTGTGTATGATGCATATGTGAATATATATCATATGTCTGTGTCTACAAAAGATGAAGAAAAAAAAAGATTTTTAAGATGTTTTTCCTTTCCTTTTTTTAAAATACTCGAAAAATTTCAAATGCATTGAATTCATATGCATATATGTACTGCTTTTAAAGTAAGTGAATAGTCTTTGAAATGAATATTAAAGAAGATAAATTCATGTTATTATTACTATGAATGTCAAAATTATGATATATATCCCCTTATACATATATTTAGGTTGTCCGAAAAGTTTTTGCCAATTTCCAAAATGTTTTTTCAATTAATAAATCGGTAAAAACTTTTCGGACAACCATTAATATTTAGTGAATGAAAAGCAGAGAAAAAAGCAAAGAAAAAATGCATAAATTCAAATTTTGAAAATACAAATTTTTCTATTTCTCCATTGAATCCAATGAAAGACAACAATAATGTAACGATCGCAAAATACTGCTGCTGCTGCTGTTTGTTTTGTTGTTGTTGTCGAAGATATTTGTATCTGAAATACAAATAATACAAGAATAAATCGACAGCAACAATGAATGCCTAGAAGTTTATCATTATTATTACCAGCAGTATTAGTCTTATAATTCAATAATTGATTGATTGATGATAATAAATTTTCGCTAAGACACACACACAGAGGGTAAAACATGAAGACTAAGACGATACGACGACGAAGAATATTCTTGTAAGAATTTATTTATTTTCCGTGTCTACAAAATTTGTTTATTATTATCCATAACATTGGTTGAAATTCAGATGAAAGAAAAATTTACCAAGAATTTGCCCGAGAAAATAATCTTGAATTTTTGAACTCTAAACTCAAGCAATTTGTTACGAGAATCAGTGAAGAATTATGGAAGAAAAACTGGCGAAAATTTCAAAATTTCAATGATTTCAATGAAAACTGCGCATTGATAAATGGGTAGAAGTGAAATCAAAATTTGATCCATTTTTTCATTTGTTATTACGCTGGGTGAATGATGAAGTAAACATGAATGGAATCGTATTGAGCAATATAAGAAGAAGATGAAGGAAAAAAATGATTTACAATTATAATAAACATGTTTATAATAATTGTATTGAACACATACAACGACGATCAATGAATGTTCATTGAGATCAATGATGTTTGTGTGTGTGTGTGTGTGTCTATAAATATGTATTATTATTAGAAACAACAAAAACAACAACAGCAGCAAATAATATTTAAGGTTGTCCAAAAAGTTTTCGCCAATTATATTGTATAGAAAATAATTGAAAAATTGGCCAAAACTTTTCGGGCAATCTAAACTAATATATTTATCATTTATTATTGTTATTTTGTGATTTTTGATTTATTATTATTATTATTATCGTTATCGTTGTTTGAGAATTACAATTATGGTAATAATAATAATAATAATAATCAATCGAAGAAAATAATAATCATTCATCAATACAAGAAGAATTTACAAGAAGATATCAATATAAATGCTTATATGTGTGTGTATGTGTATAACGATATATGAATTAATATTGTATTAATATCAATATAAATCAAAATCAAATCAAATCATACATCATTCAATAATATTATTATTGATAATTGCAATCGTGTATTGTGTATTGGCAATGTGAATCTTTGTAATATTTTAGGGTACTAATAGTAGTAGTAATATTGAATGAAATTCAGTTCAGATTTACACAGACACACACACAAAAATGAAATATTTCAAGATTGATCATCATCATCAACATTTCTGATGATTATCTTTTCATTCATCCATTTATTTATTTATTTAGCGTTTGTCATATAATCTCTATGGTACATGTATGAGGAAATTGACAAATAATGTTGTTAAATGTCATATAAATATATGACATTTAACATGAATTTGATTGATGAGTTTTTATATATAATACGATAATTCTTAATTGAGATTTTTACAGTGATTTTGGATGATGATGATGATGAAATTGTCGATGAAATTACTTTAAGAAGTTTGTATGAAATGAAGCAAAATTTAAGATTTTCGAAGACAAATTTAAGAATTTCAAAGTAATAATTATATTACAACATTGTCAATGGCTGGATATTTCTACGAAATTCTACGTAGTTTACAATAAACAAGTAAGTAATCAAATTTTGTTTTCAACTCTTTGTCTCATTGTCTTGATTCTAATTAATTATTATTGATTGCAAATTTGGCAAATATATATTTATTTATAATTATTTTAGTGAAATAATATTCAATCGTTGAATAACAATGACTGGGTAAAAAAATGCTAATTAATGTGCATGACGAATCATTAATATTAGGTTGTCCGCAAAGTTTTTGCCCGTTTATATCCGTGGAAAATCATTGAAAAATCAGCAAGAACTTTTCGGACAACCTAATATATCATCAAACATCGATTCAAGAATACAGACGCATATACAAATTATGATATGGATCAAATTCAATTGAAAATTGAAATTGGTAAACGAAAGCACTTGAAATAAAATTGCTGCTTCAAAATAGTGCACTTGAAAAATATAACGAATATATCGGGGCCCAGAAAAACAAAATAAAAAACAAAGAAGAACTCGAAAATTTTGATTTGCATAAAATTGATTTAATCATTTGTAAATAATCACATGGATGATGATGATGATGATGATGATCGCAAATAATAATGGCAAATAATATTACGTTGTCCGAAAAATTTTTGCCAATTTTCCAATGAATTTTCTACACAATAAAACCGACAAAAACTTTCCGGACAATCTAATATCAATGAATTTCTAATAATGAATTTGGTGGCAAATATAAATAACGAATTTTAATTATTTATTAATGAAAATGAAAAAGAAAAAATCAAGATGCAAAATCAAATATATGGTTGTACGAAAAGTTTATTCAGCTTAATAGAGTTGCTTATGAAAATTGGCCCAAATTTTACGGACAGCCTAATAATAATAATAATACATCAAGGATCAAAATCAGAATTGAAATATATTAAATTGTCCGATAAGTTCTTGCCGATTTTTTCACAATTCCCTACAGTATAATCGGCAAAAACTTTCCGGACAACCGTATATATATTTTTCATGCCAAAATGAAGAGAAACAAAGTTCTCAATGTTTGTGATGCATATATATTGATCAAAATTTGAATAATTACCATTATTATTATTCACATTGAAATTCATCATTATTTTTCCAATGATTTGCATTCGATGATGATGATGATGGAATGATAATTTTCAAATATTCATTTGGTGTAATGAAATGAAAGCAGCAAATGAATATACGATGACAAATTTGCATTCATTCATTCCATTCATTTTCAATGATATCCAAATGAAATGAAAAAAAAAATTCATTTATAAATCAATGAAATGAAAAGTAAACATTCGAAAACCAATGAATAATCAGATGAACTATTATTAGATTGTCCGTAAAGTTTTTGCCGATTATATCGTAGAAAATAATTAGAAAATCGGTAAGAATTTTCCGGACAACCTAAATATTATTCATTGTGTACAGCAGCAGCACTAATAAATCACATTGAAAAATCAACCAATAATAAATACAAATACAAGGTAGTTCGGAAAGTTTCTGCCGATTATATACGTAGGAAATTATGAGAAAATCGGCAAAAACTTATCGGACAATCTAATTCATTCATTCATTTAGACTTGAAGCAAAAGCATTGAATTTTCATTCAACAAATCAAAGCATTCAAAATTCAAAGTTGTTTGATGACTAACAAAAATGAATTCAAATCAATGACAATTCATTCATTCATCATACCCCCTTACTTTTATTTTCAAGTTGTTTCCACACAAAAAACAAGTAGAAATTTGGCCATGAAAATGTATCTGAAATCTAAAATTTCGTGAATTGAAAATATTGTGAAAATCAGGGCTTTGAATGATGAATATATCAGATTGTCCGAAAAGTTTTCACCGGTTATATCATAGAAAATATGCGGGAAAATCGACAAGAACTTTTCGGACAACCTAAATACATTCGTTTATACACACACAGAATTCAAGTAAGTATAGCCTTTGAATGCTTAAAAAGCTCGTATATATATGACTATTTATTTATTAATGTTTAGTAGAAATTTTGGTGAATTTTCTGGGAATAATAAATGTTTTTTGTGTCCAAATAAATCGTATGTATTAGGTTGTCCAAAAAAGTTTTTGCCGATTATATCGTATAGAGAAATTATGAAAAAATCGGCAAAAACTTATCGGACAACCTCCTATCTGTATGGTTTGTATGGTTTATAAATAATTTGTTTTTCCGTTTTCATTTTGTGATTTTTCATTTTCCAGTTTAGTTTAGTTTAGTTTACTAGTTTCAAATACACACATATTACATAGAATAATAAATATGAAATAATAATCTTGTCATGTAAAAAATTTCAAGTCATAAGTCATCGAATAGAATATTATTATAATCATGATAATATTAAGGTTGTCCGCAAAATTTTTGCCGATTATCATAGAAAAGCATTGAAAAATCGGCCAGAACTTTTCGGACAACCTAATAATAATGATTATAATAATAAATATGCTGATGATGATGATGATTATTCAAAGAAGTTTTTAAGCAAAGTTGTTTTTGAGACAACAACTTTGAAATGAAATGAAATGATGAGGATGAAACCCTTAAAAGAGAGGGCCAAAAAATGATTTAAAGTTCTTCAAAGTTTAACCAAATGAATGAATTTATTTGAATTTTAGAATTTCTTGAAATTTTTTCAAGAAATCTTAAGAAATTTAAAACTTTTTCTCAACTCTTTCGATTCATTTCATTTCATTGTATAATTCGAATTCATGAATTTAGGACATAAGGTTGTCCGGAAAGTTTTTGCCGATTATATCGTCGTAGAAAATCATTGGAAATCAACTAGAACTTTTCGGATAACCTAATTTAAGATTAATTTCTATGATTAGAGAAGATAACTCTTTTATTTATTTGACTCCCCTCTTTTGACTATTTACAAAGTTTTCCGAAAAGTTCTGACCAATTTTCATGAACAACTCTATTGTGATTAAGCAGAATAAACTTTTCGGACAACCTAATAATACAATCATTTTTCATTTCCAACAGACTTTAGGCGTCTAAGACCATTTCACATCTTTCATTCAATCACACACAATTACAAATCTTGTTATATTTTGTAAGAAAACAACAAGCATTCTGCGACAAAATCAACCTTTTGCGCTCGCAAGGCTCCCTTCGGAAGCCTTATTTAACATTTCTTACGCTTTTTCTTAAGAATTTTTCGAGTTCTAAGAATCTTGAAATTCTTGAGAATCTTCTCATTTCATTCAAGAACATATCGATCGCTTTTTCGATGTATTTTCTCGTCTCTGATAGTTTTTGATTTTTGATTATTTGTTTTTTTATTTTTATTTTTTTTCACACAAAAACACTATGAGAACTAAGAAAATGAGAAGAAATTGATTTGCCATGATTTTCTAGCTGAAACAGAATAAACAAACAAACAAAATACAGTGATGAGCTGTGGACAAGCAAAGCAAAGAGATTGCTTTGCCCCCCAAAATTTTTAGCCGAAAAATTTTGGGGGGCAAAAAATTTCCGATAATTGAAACCGAATTTTTGTTTTTCTAAGAAATTTTTCTCAGAAGAAAATTTTCATCGAATCATTTTCAAGACATTCATTTCGTAGACATTTGCCTTGACGCAGATACGCGATACTAACATATCGATATGACGATTTTGACAGAAAAAATTGTCGAGATTGTTCTTGGGGAAAATCGGAAATTTTTCCCGGAAAAATTTCTCCGGGAAAAATTTCCAAATCTTTGAGTATTTTCCGAAAAATTCTTGAAAAAAACATCCCGATTCCGGCAAGCACCCGCAAGGACCGTAGAATGCAGAGGCCTAAGCCTTAGAAACCGAATTTTCTCTCCTCGAATTTTGCTGATGATATGAATAAATTGATTGATTCTCTCTGTGTGTGTGTGTGGCCAACCATTTTCTTCCATATCTTCTTACAGTTATACTATGTCTTATACACACATAGACACACATAAGTTGACAGTATCGATGAAATTTGAAAAAAAAAAAATTGAAATTTTGAATTTTTTCTACTGGTCCATGGGCCCGATGGGCCTTTAGTGCAGGCCCTTTAGGGCGATAATCAAATCAAGTAAATTTTGATTTTTTAAAATTTTTCAAAATTCCCGAGTTTCCGAATATTATTTGTGTTTCGGATATTATTCATTGTAGAATTGAAAAATGGTGGTGGACCAGATAGTGTACAATACAAATGTATACAGCAGTTTGAATTCTAAAATTTGAATGAATGAATCAATGATATGGTAATGTAAACAATGACCATTTTGGACCAAATTCTAGAATTCTATGGTTCTCCATTTTGTCATTGACATTTTCAATTGATTTCTATTTTTGTCAAAAAAAATTGAATTTTTTCCATGGAAATTTTTCTCGCTTGTTTACCATGAAATCTTTGGTTGTTTACCATTCAGCCATCGATGGCCTGGCCGCCTACCATCAGCCTACCTACGCCATCAATGCACTGGACAACAATAATAGCGTCCATCTCTCTATATGACAAACCATACCAGCTTATTTAAATATTTTTCAAGTATGTCAACACAAGTATTTTTCTTTCTTCAAAATTTCGAGTTTCATTGAATTTTAATGCTGAAATCTTCGGTATTCGACCCGAAATTCATTTCTTAGTCTTCGATTCGGTCTCGGTGTTGTTCACTCGAAAAATAGAGATGGCCGATCGACAAAGAATAAGATTCTGAGATTTTCAGTTTTTTGGTTTGTTTGATTTTCGATTTCTTAAAGATTTTTGCTGTTTGTGGTCTAGTCTATTCATTTTCAATCGAGAATATATAGGGTACACAAGTAGTAGAATATCAAACCATTGGACTTTGGCCTGAAATAATTTAAATAATTTCAATAGAATTGAATTCAGATCAAAACGAAAAGTTTTCTTCACTGTAATAATTCAAAAAAGGGGAAAATTTTCTCAGAAATGAAAAGTTTCCGAGAAATCTTTGCCACCGTAGAATGTAAACAAAGTGGAAAATTTTTGAAAATTTAAAATTTTCAAATTTTGAAATTTGAAATATGAATTCATTCGAAAATTAATAAATCCTAATCAATGAAATATGAACGTCATAACCTTTCGAAGTGCATTTTGAAAAATGTTGAAAAATATATATAAAATTTCAATGTTTTCAATTTTGAGGCCCCAGAATTCTATGATGATTTTGACGAGATATTATTTCTCATTGTTTCACGTGAAAAACATTGAAATACATTGAATGATTAAAATTAATGTAAAATTCAGCTAAATACAACAAAAGATGCAAAGATCACCAGAGAACCCATCAGAAACAATAATAAAAAGATACAACAATCAAAAATGAGCCAAAATATTAATGATGATGTTCCATATACGTCCATGTTCGTTCATTCATTGAATTCGTTGGTTGGTTGATATGAATCATAAACAATGTAAAATTCGTAGTAAAAGGATTGTATTTTTCTCCCAAAAAAAATAATAATAAATGGTCATATATGGTATGTAAATGCATGCATATTTATTTATTTATTTATTCATTTATTTATTTATTTTTTTCTGGTGAAAATTTTGATCTGAAATTTCCATTCATTTATTCTGGGGCTCCATATTTCTATATGTGTCTGTGAAATTCTAAATCTCTATGAAATATATTTAGAGGCTGTCCGATAAGTTTTCGTCGATTTTTGTCACAACTCCCTACAAAATATAATCGGCAAAAACTTTTCGGACAGCCTAATTCATTAAGTCCCATTCATTCATTCATTCGTTGCTCATTCATTTCATTTTATCAATTTCAATTTAATGACCATAAATCTTGCTGTGTTGTGTGTGTTTATGTCAAACTTTTTATTTTTTTCATTCATTTATTTGTTTGTTTGAGTCGAAAATATAAACAAATAAATATTAGGTTGTCCGGAAAGTTTTTGCCGATTATATTGTAGGGAATTATTTAAAAAAATCGGCCAAAACTTATCGGACAACCTAATGAATGAACAATAATTTCTTCAGAAATTTTGCCCCCAAAAATTCACTTGAACACACAGAGAGACAATATTTTTGTTGTCTTTGAATTCTGATGATCATCCGAAATGATTTAGAATTTTATTTTATGATTATCATCATTTTTTATTCAGAATTTCATTTCTTTTGAATGAAAAAATATAGACTACAAGATATTCATTTATTTAGGTTGTCCGAAAAGTTCATTCGGCTTAATCACTATAGAGTTGCCTCTGAAAATTGGCCAGAACTTTTCGGACAACCTAATATTTTATTTTATGAATTTTCATCTTCTATTCTCGATTATCAATGGAATCATTTATTTATTTATTTATTTCTTAGTTTGTTCGTTATTTACTTATTTCGAAATCACAATTCTTTAAGATAATCAGTTGTCTTTTGGCTTAGTTATTTTGTTTTTTCACTGGAAAACAACTGAAGATGTTGGAAAATAATAAATAAACATTAGGTTGTCCGCAAAGTTCTGGCCAATTTTCAGAGGCAATTCTATTGTGATTAAGCGGAATGAACTTTTCGGACAGCCTAAATGAATGAATAAATAACTCGAAATACAAACTTTTTATATTCAATTTTTTTCATCCATTTTCAATTCGTTTTCTTGTTTAAATCATCTGAATCAAGATGATTCAAATAATGAAAATGAAAAAAATGAATGAAATGAAATAAAAAGTTCATATCGAAATCAGTATTTCACCAGAAAAAAAAATTATTGTTTTTTTCCAAGGTTCTTGTCTTATTTATATCTTAGATGTGACATTTTTCATTGTCTTTTTTTTTTGAGCCAAAGTTTTTTCTTATTTTTTTTTTATATTCTAAGAGTTTAAATGTGACATATTTTTGTTCGACTGATCATGATGATGTTGTTGTTGTTATTTATGCAAAATGACTCATTTGTCTTTGAAGGAAAACTTTTAATTTTCTTCAATTTTTCTGAATTTTTTTCCAAAATTTCTTAAGATAAACAAAGGAAATCATGAGAAAAAAATCCATTTCCACCGAATCATGGCGACTTGAGTCGAATTGGATAATTCTAGAGAATTATTAGGATTCGAAATTCGAATTTTTTTTAGATCAGTTACAACTTGGGAATGGGTTCGAAATTGATCCAAAGCAATTACGAAAAAATCAAATAAATTGAAAAATATGAAAATCCATCCAGTAAAAGAAATGCTAAAGATTGATGCAAACATAAACAAAAAAAATGAATGAATAAATAAATAAAACCAACAAACAAATGCAAGCAACAATAGTATTGAAATTGATGAAAAATTAATGATAAAACTGGGTAAAAGAAATGAAGAATTGAAGAAAATGAGAAGAGAACGAACATCCATTGATATATGTTTTCCAGCGAAAAAAAAATTGGAAAAAAAAATGAATTGTATGAGATAACAAGCATCAAAACGATGACGATAATGATGATGCTGATGATGATGATGAAGAATATTATTGAAAATAATACCAACCAGCCAACAAAACAAAACAATAACAATAACAAAAAAATTGATGATCTAGATTCTAGATGATCATGATGATGATGATGATGAAAAATCAATATTATCATTATTATTATTATTATCATCATTCTATCAAAAAGCATGAAAAGCAATGAGAAATTACAATGGAGAACTGAAAAAACAAGTAAAAAGCTGGTAAAAACAAACATTATTTCATTTTTTTGTATTTTTATTTTCAATATCTTCTAATTCACATATATAGATAGATAGATGGATTGATATTTGTTTTGTTAAAAAATTGTATTTTAGACAAAAAAAAAACAACTGAAAAATATTACTACAACCGAAATAATAATCTTCAAATAACAATATGAAAAATTGGTATAAAATGAATGAAAATGAAAATGAAAACAATTTAAATGAAATGAAGAAGAATATTGTCGATTGATTGAATCGATCAATAATAAACAGCAACAATAACAATACTTTCGTTGAATGACGGAAAGAAAAAAATATGAAATTTTTCAATGGATTTTTCCATTGAAAAATTACATGAAAGCAATCCTCCACAAAGAAAAATAATAATGATGTTGAACAAAAAAAATGAAATGAAATTATTGTTCTCAAAAAAAATTTAAAAATTATAATCATCATCATCATCATTAGTATGATCATTATTATATGAAATTCTATGGTTTACAATACGAAACAAAATGATTGTTAATTTTTAATTTTGTGAAAATGATGATGATGAAATATTTGAAATCTGTGAAGCAAAATTTATTTTTGAAAAAAAACTGGAAAAATGAAAAAAATCAACAAAACATATTTCACATATATTAGGCTGTACGGAAAGTTCTGGCCGATTTTCATTCGGCAACTCTATTCGATTAAGCAGAATGAACTTTTCGGACAAACTGATATATTTTTTTTTCTGGAAAAATTATTATTATTCTCAATTTCACAATTCTATAACGATTTTCATCTCTCATAATCTGGCTGAAAATAATACTACTGGCAAGTTACATATGATTTCGATGAAATATATCGGAAAATATAATGAAAAATAAATAAATAAAATCAAATGAAATGAAAAACCCGAAAGCTAAAAATATTGTGAAATTGTAAAACCAAAAAGAGAAAATTCTGGGGAAAATTTTCACATCCAACTTGTATTATTATTTGTGAAAGGCATCAACACTGGAAAAAAAATCCTCGAAAAATGAAATAAATGTTGTAAGTCAAATATTTATTAATATCAAGACTATTTCCAGTATTATGACATATGAAAATATAAATAATAATAATAATGATAATTCTCCAATGACCAAAAGAAGAAAAAAATGAAAATTCAATTCTAAGGAAAATTCAAAATCAATGATTTGTGAAAAAACTAACCAAGAAGTAAGAGAGAGAAAGAGAGCGAAAAATGTACCGAAATGTCAACAAATGTTTTAATATTGTGAAAAAATGAAATCGTTTATGGAAATAATTGGTCGCCGGTTTTTTTTCTCTCATTTATTCGCTTGTATGTTCCCAATAATATATTTTTGTAGACTTTTTCTCATTTAATTTTCATTTTTTTCTTGCAATTTTTCTCAACGACATTAGCAGCATCCGAATGTATGAATCAATGCAATCTTTATATCGGAGATTTCTTTAGTTTTCTGACTTTTTATTCCCAAAAATTCTCAGATGTTTCTTTTGAGAAGAAACATTAGAATTAATTTTCTTCTTTTTTTTGTATTTGCATTTATCCAAAACTCGATATCAATAATGATTAGTGCAACAAAAAAAAAAAAAAAAAAAAAAAATGGAACTAATATTTAATCGATGTATTTTTGGGAGAAAAATAGTAAAAAAAAAGTTTTTCATAAAAATTTATTAAGATTTTTCTCTTCCATACAATATTAGTTTGTCCGAAAAGTTCATTCCGCTTAATCAATTGAGTTGATCATGAAAATCGGCCATAATTTTTATCTTTTAATTTTCAATTTCTTTAGCGATAATATCCGAAAAGGATAACTCGCATCTTTTAAAAAAAAAAAAATGAAAATCGGCCATAACTTTTCGGACAACCAAATATTTTATATATGGACAAAATCAATGACAAAAAAAATATCCGCAGCAAAATTTTCGACTCATAGTTTTAGGTCAATACATTTTTTTTTCATCGCATTAAACTATGAATCAGAGAAGAGAGAAAAATTGTCAAACTTTTTTTTCCGCTGAAAAAAAAGCCAAGAAATAATGCATTATTCAAGGTTTTTTTTTTTTTTGTTTTAAACTTTGCCAAATATGTGTTTAAGTACATTGAAATTAAAATATGAAAATTTTTCTTCTCATATTGTTTTAATGAAAAAACAATTCAAATTTCAATTTTTTTTCTTTTTCCATTCTTCAATTTTTCAATCAACCAGCAGCAGCAGCTTTTATTAATAAAAAACTTTTTCATAAACTTTTGTGTTTAAATCTTCTTTGTGAAATTATGTGAAATTGAAGCAAAGAATAAAGGAAAAAAATCGATAAAGAATTTAGCAGAAGAAGACGACGGAACGAAACGAATATAAAAATAATGAAATTCTTAAAAAGTAAGTCAAAATACAAAAAAAAGAGAGAAAAATTATGAAAATATTTATGAAAAAAAAAACAAAAATTTTCTTGAAATCTTTTCCTTTCTCGAATTTTTCGCCTTCTTCATCTTCATTTTCATAATCAAAGAATAGAATAAAATAAAATATTCTTCTACATAGAAGTAATATCATCTGTATGTGTGTATGTATGTATGTTCAAATGGTGTTTAATCGATCACAAAAATGAAAGAAGAAAGAAGAAAAATGAATGGAAATTTTCCATTCATTTTTTCGATTCAATTCATTTTGATTTCCATTTTTCTTTGCTTGACAAATCAAATTGGCCAAGGACAGTTTTTAAAAAGCGAACAATCAAAAGAAATCATCGAAATTTTCAATTGTGATTTCTATCTGCCAGATACAGATATACAGCCAATGAGTGAGACAATCAAAACTGGATGATGATGAAGAATGAAATAAAGAATAAAAATGAAAATTGTTTGACAGATGTAACTTACTTTTTGAAATTCATGCACACACAGAAAACATATATCTCTGTGTGTGTCTTTGTGTGTGCATTCATGGATTGATTGATCATTTTTTTTTTGTTCGAATGAAATTCGATTGTTTTTAAATGTTTGTTTTCAAACAGTTGAAATTACAAGAAAGTTTTCTGTTGTGTTTTCATTTCAATACATTTTTTAACCGAAACAATTACCACCAACAAATGCAGTGTGATTACTTGAATCTTGTTGTTTTTTTTCTGAAGGAGCAACTAGAAGAAATTTGGGTTGAAGAAAAATGAAAATTGTAATTTTAAATTGTAATTCTTTTTTGTTTCCCTCATAGTTTCCATTGGCCATAATAATATCAAATTTTGTTTCACATTTTTCCATTCATCTTTGATCATTGTGTTTTGATATTGTTTATATGTATGAATGAGTAAAAAAAAAAATATTCGATTCTTCCTGAATGTAGATGCAGTGGTCACGGTTTATTGCTCAATATCTCCATTCAATTTAATACTCTATTAGCTTGTTCGAAAAGTTCTGACCGATTTTCCAATAAACAACTCTATTTGATTAAGCGGAATGAACTTTTCGGACAACCTACCAACCTAATAATAATTCATATTTTTTCCCCTCTTTTATTTGATTTTAATTTCTTTAGTTCTTTTCATTTTGATTCTATTTTTCTTCGAAATTCTTATTCTTAGTTTGTTATTATTATAATAACAATAATAAAATTCGTTAACATTAAAATTCCATTAGACCTTTCGAATAATAATAATAATAATTCATATTTCTTTTCGTTTTAATATATTCAATTGTTTGAAGAGAGCGAGATAGATCACAGAAAAAAGGTCAAACAAATATATGATGATGATGATGATGATGATCGAAATAAAATTTCATTCGAATCTCAATTTATTTCATTTTCTTTTGGCTGCAAATAAAAATACATTTCCAGCTTCTCATCCTCTGAAATGATATACGGCATTGAAATTACGAATCAAAACTGAGCTGAAACAAAAATCAAATTATTATTTCATACCCACCAATTTTCATTATTTTTTTACTTATTCCGATTAATTATTATCATTGAAGCACAATGTACACACACACATATATAGATACAATGGTACCCATTAGTAATTATTCTAACTAAATAGCATCAATGGCACACACTAATTTTTTCCATGATGATAATTAAAACCATTTTTTTTCTTCCAGTTTAGTTTTAAATGTGAGAAAAATTATTGGTTTAAGATGTTTAGATTTTCACAGTTTTCTTTCCATTTCTTATTCTATTCGATTATTTAGCTGCTAATAATTCAGCTGTTTCTTCATCCTTGTTGACGACGGCTGGTCATAATAATATTAATAATAATCATAATAATGTTGTTAATGATGTAATTTATGCCCAAACAAAAATCTTTCTAATATCGACGTAACAATTATAATTTTACCATTATTATTAGATTGTCCGAAAAGTTTTGGCCCATCGTTTCATGAGCAACTCTATCGGATTAAGCCGAATGAACTTTTCGGACAATCTAATATTTCTTATTCTTTTGCTTTAATTTTTTTTCTTCATCGCTTTCACAAAAATATAGATTTTGAAAAATTTTTTGGCCAAATAATCACCAAAAATGATGATAACAATAATAACGATTATAATTATACAATTATATCTTCGGCATACAACATGTTCTGAATATCAATGTGTTAAGAATTGAATAAATAATAATAATAATAATGATGATTGTTCTTTGAAGGGAAATTTCTTACCCTGAAAAAACTTTAGTCTTCGGTCGTGTTGAGCTGATTTCGAATATATTGAAGAAAATCGAGGCCTAAAAAAATTCATAGATTTTTTCCCCAAGATCTAAGAATTGGTTGAAGAATTTCATTAATCTTTTGATATTTCTTGAAATCAAAATTTCTTTTTCCTCTGACTTTTCAATTCTTGAAATTTTTCAAATTCCAAATATTCCAATTGATTCAAGAAAAAATTTGATTTCGTTAAATTCCAACGACTTGGAGCCTTCCACAAAAGGAATTCCAATTCTTTTTGGGCCAAATTTTTTTTTTTGCTGATTTTGTCGATTTTTCAGAATCGTTAAGAGGCCAAAATGTTCGCAGCGAACAAAAAAAAAATTGATTTCTCAATTAGCATCTTTGTATTTTGTTTGTTGACTTTGATATTACTTTTGGCCGGTTTTCTTCTTATTTATTTATTTTCTTCTGAGTATTTATCATCATAACATTAACCGGAACCATAAGATTTGGTGAAATTCACCAAGAAAAAAAAATCCAAAAATCTATTTGTCAATAAAATTTTCATGTTCAAAGGTTGTCCACAAAGTTATGGCCGATTTTCAATGAGCAACTCTATTGTGATTAATCGGAATAAACTTTTCGGACAACCTAATATAAAGAATTTTTTTTTCTTTTTGGTGTTTACCCTATGGTGAAAATATAGCCGTTGTTTGATGATTGCTGATAGCTGGGTATCGGTTTGTGATGGTGTGTTTCCAACTGTGGCTACAAAGAGAAAAGAATGAACGAATCACACAAATCAATAAAAATCGATTAAATTTTGATTTGAATTTCGTTCGTTTTTTTTGAATTGATTTTTTCGATTAAAATTGAAAATTTTCAATTGATTTTCAATTGAATTATGTTTTGAAATTTTTCTTTGAAAATTTTTCAATTTCATATTTTTTTTTCTTGTTGTTCGGTCAATTCAATATAAATTCAAAAATTTATGAATAAATATAAATTGATGAGAAAATATTCAGGTTGTCCGAAAAGTTTTGGCCAATTTTCAATGAGCAACTCTATTGTGATTAAGCCGAATGAACTTTTCGGACAACCTAAAACAATGATGATGAGAGAATCTCGAACCATCGAATTTTTCAATTGTTCAATTTTTGTCAATAAGTTATAAATAAATAAATAAATTCTTCTCTTTTCTTTGCCATTCCACAATATTAAATTGCATTCAAAGCGAATTTTTTTCTTCATAATTTTCATCCATTATTCGGCATTCTTTTTGCCGTTTAAAATTGAATTTTTTTTTCCGCGAATGAAATTTTTCATATTTTTTCCATTCTTTTCAAAATATTCACATTCATATAAAATACATTGTATTCTAAAATATATGAAAAATTCAATTTTAAATTCATTTTTTTTTCTCATTTTGACTGTGAAAATAAATGAAAAGAAAAAATGAAAATGATTATCATTAAATGAAATGTTATGAAATATCAAGATTGTCCGAAAAATTTTTGCCGATTAATATCGTAGAGGGAATTATGAGAAGATTGGCAAAAACTTATCGGACAGCCTAAAATTTTATGAAAAATGAAAATGAAATAAATGAAAAATAAATAAAATAAATTATACTGACCATAGGACAAATGAGAAATGAATAAAATGAAAAATCATTTGTAAATCATTGTTGGTTGGTCGATGGTGACCATTTACCATTTACACAGAAAGAATGGAGCAAATACATGACCATTATTAACATTATCATCAATTGCTGGACCATTTTTTTGCTTGCCATTTAATGAATTGTATTTGAGGCCATGTTTTCTATGGTCAATTTTCATTCATTCTCATCAGCCCTAGATTGAAATTTTTTGATAAAAAATAAAAAAAAAAACATGTAAATTGTGGAATTGTGTGTGTGTGTAAATTTGCTGCACATCTTTAGCATTTTTGGCCTTGCAAAAATGCCCAAAACATTATGCAAAAACATCTGCTTATATTGCACATATTGGGCTGTTCCATAAGTTCTTGCCGTTTTTTCAATTTTTATTATTCGAAAAAACGGCAAAAACTTATGGGACAACCAAATATGATAATATCATTATTACTTGGCCAAATTCATTCATTCATTCAATGTATGTTTGGACAAAATGATTGATTTTGTTGTTCGTTAGTTCTGGTTGTTCGTTAGTTCTTGTCGTTTGATGCTGTCATTGTCATGTTATTTGAAAATGGTTGTTGTCAAATTATTCTTCTATTTTGGCCACCAATAATAATAATAATAAAATCAAATTCACATTTAAATGTGGTCAAATTTTTTTTTCAATGTTTTTAAATAAAAATTCATTTGATTATATCATCATCATATGTGTCGAAATAGTGGAAATTTACATAAAATTCTTCAATAAAAAAAAATTCTCGTATTTGACATGAATACAGAATAAATTGAATGTATTCTGTACTTTTTCTATGGCTCTCACTGTGTTTATGTAAATAAATGTAAATTCATGTACTTACATTGAAATGACAGTCTTGAATTTTTTTTTCGAAATTTTTTGAATAGTTGTGAAATTCTATGTTAAACATTAAATTCCACTCTTCATTCGTTTCTTTTCGTTTGAAATGAAAATGAAAATCAATAATAATAATGACTATGATAGTATCAAACCAATAATAATATCTCAAATGTGTAATATATCAATAATAATATTTGATGAGTAATTGTAATATTTTCTTTTCTTACTTTTCCATTCACAACAATAGCCGTAAGGCAAAATAAAAGTAATAATAATGATACAACAACAAATGACACATCATTTCAGTTATTATTACTTTTATCATCGTCGTTATTATTGTTATTATTCACATACCGCACACACACGTACGAACATCACACATACATATATTAGCTTGTTCGTAAAGTTCTGGCCGATTTTCATGTGCAACACTATTGAATGCAACGTAATGAACTTTTCGGACAATCTAATGCATTACACTTTTGGTTGTAACTGATCGTAATAATAAATAAATAATAAGCCAATATTTCTTTTTTTTCTCATAATAATAGGTGATGATACTTTGATAAAATTCAATAAAATCAATTTTTTTCCGACTGAAAAGTGAATGGTGTGTGCACATCTCCTCTATGTTCACACATACAAACACATTCATTATATTAGGTTGTCCGTAATATTAATTCCGTTTAATCACAATAGAGTTGCTCATGAAAATCGGTCAGAACTTTACGGACAATCTAATACTGTCAATTCACAAGTCTTGGTAAATGGGTGAATTATTTCTTTAGCCTTGAATTATTTCTTTTGAAATTTTTCAAAATTTTCTTCGATATAAAATTTCAATGAAAAGCTTCTTATTATTATTAGGTTGGTGGAAAAGTAATCTATTATTTTTATACGAACTTCAAGACTTGATTTAACATACTTAGGATTCTCCGATTTTGATCAAACAAGCACCGATCTGTTCGATGATTTGTAGCCATTTTGAAGGTAACTTCATAATAGCCCTATTGTAGAAGCCTGGGTCCCTATTTGTAAAAAACTCCTGGACTCGATTTTCACAATCGTTCCTAGATTCGAATTTTTCACCATCAAAGAAATGTTGCAATCCGACTAAAACATGATAAACGCTTAGTGACAAGTCCGGACTGTGTTGTGGATACAGTGGAACCTCCCAATCAGGCCCCCTAAATTTCCGGCGAGTCATCAAAGATGCATGTTACCTAGCGATGTTTTGAAGGAATGCGACACCGTTCTTTTTGGCCGTTTCTGGTCGATCGCTATCGTCAAACGGTCCAGTTATTGACAGTAGAGATCAGAATTGAGCGTTTGGACCATATGGAACAAATTAATAATGGATAATCAGCTTCTAGTCCCAGCAAATGAAAATCATGTTTTTTCAATCTAAATGGTTAGACACCCGAACATGGACCTTTTTTAGGATTTTGCTTCGTGAAAATGGTTTGAAACTTTTTCATGGTCAATCTTCAGTTCCTGGACTATGTCACGACTGATGACATGCCGGTCTACTTCGATCGGTTCCACGATTCTATCGACATTTTCAAGGGTCGATCGGTCTGACCTTTGACATCGAAAATTTCTGAACAGAATCGACGAAACCAAAATAGCGCATAATGGGTTGATACAGTATCTGACCCATAAACATCATCCATAATTTCAGCCGCCTAGCTTGCGTTTACGGCTTTGTCCAAGAAAAAATGTAAAATGTGCCCAATTTTTTCTTTGCTTACTTTCATCTTTGACCCGCTGTATCTCACGACCTAGTGAGCCTAGCAAAAAACAACAAACAAATTTTTGTACAGCAAGATATCACCTTTCCAACGAGCCTAATTTCGAAATTATCAGATGGATACTTTTTGAGATATTCCTCATCAAAGCCATCTAATGAAAAAATAATAGATTACTTTTCCACCAACCTAATATAAGGTTTCCAGGAAGTCTTATTTCTTATTTTTTGTTTGTGAAAGAATAAATTTCATTGAATTTTTTTTTTTTTTCATTTTCGCTGAATTTAATAATAACAATAATAATGGCGGTGATAATGATGATGATGGTGATAATATAACCAATTTTTAACACATTTGCCGTGTGAATTCGTTTACGGTATGCTTTGGTAGCAAATATATTAGGTTGTCCGAAAAGTTCTGGCCGAAAGTTCATGAGCAATTCTATTGTGATCAAGCGGCATGAACTTTTCGGACAACCTAATATTTTTCTGGTTCCATAGAATTCTATTGAAAAAAAATGAAGGGTAAATACATTAAATAAAAACTGATGATATTTACCACTACAACTTTGGTATTTTTTCCTTGTCCAAGTCCAAGAATCGAAATAGAATCGTTTTTCGAAAGAATTTAGGAAGAAAAAATTATGATAAATTAAAAATGCTAGTCTCGTGTACAGTTGAATTAATATTTTTTTGTTGAAATATATCAAGTTGTCCGAAAAGTTCTGACCGATTTTCATGAGCAATTCTATTGTGATTAAACCGAATGAACTTTTCGGACAGCCTAATATTTTTGTAATAATTCATTCATTTTTTAGCCAATAAATTCATTCATTCAGCTAATAGATTTTGATGGTTTGTTATGTGTGATGGTGACATGGCGATTGCGATGCTAAATAATGATACAGTTAAAGACACTAAACCGACAGATTACACGTTTTTCTATTTTCATTGATCATTGTTCATTGGATATAGTGATATTAGGCTGTCCGGAAAGTTTTGGCCGATTTTCATATGGCAACTCTATTGTGATTAAGCCGAATGAACTTTTCGGACAATTTGATCATAATAATTTTTGATTAGCAATTTGTTTGCTTGTCATGATCATCATCATAATCATAATCATTATAATCATTAATTCGACCTCAAAACAAGATGATCACATACTGGTCATAATGTTTTCATTTCGTTTTGTTTATTTATTTCGTTATTTTTGCAGATTTCAATGTTTCTCTTTGATGTTCTTTGATGGTCTTTGCAGCAATCGAATTGTTTTCATTCTGCTGCTGCTATCGTCGTTGTCGTTTTTTGATTTTGATTTTATCAAATCTTTGTCTTCTTAATACAAATTTCGAATCATAATACTAATATTGATGCCAATAATACATGATTTTCAATGATTTTTGGCTGCTTTTCATCATTTTATACTGATTCCGGTTTTATATATCGATGAACCAACAAAATAAAAATGAAATATTAGATTGTCCAAAAAGTTCATTCGGCTTAATCACATAGAGTTGCGCTATGAAAATTGGCCAGAACTTTTCGGACAACCTAATAATACAATACAAACCCCATCATCATTCCGAAATTCATTATTATTTGTTTTAATGTTATTTTCTTATTTATACTTGATATTGTTTCGTTTTTCCTTTTTTCATCATATACTCCATAAGAATTCTAAAGAGATTTATTAACACAGAAAAAATAAAGAAAAAAAGGAAATGCATACTCTACATCAGTCATTCTCAACCTTTTTTTCGCCGCGGCACACTTAAAAAAGGAAAAGCCTTTATTTCCAAAATCTTGCGGCACACCAAGTAAGGGAATAGTAAAGGAATGAGTTAGATTTCCGAAATTTGGCGGCACACTTTTGGAATCTGGCGGAACACTAAAGTGCCGCGGAACACCGGTTGAGAATGACTGCTCTACATACATACCCTAAATATTAGATTGTCCGAAAAATTCATTCGGCTTAATCAATAGAGTTGCGATATGAAAATCGGCCAGAACTTTCCGGACAACCTTTGATATAAGTAAAAAATCCAAAATACTTGTATTTTTTCTTAAGACAACAACCAACCAACAAAACATAAAAATCTTTTGTTGTAGAATTTCCAAGATTACAATTATTTGCCATTATTATTCTTCATATTATTAGTATTAAGGACCACACATACATGCACACACACACACATTCAAGTACAACTGTGTGTATTGGTGGTTCATCAAAGCCAATAATAAACGATTTTTATTTCTATTTCATTTCTTCGTCTTAGCCAATGTCTATCAATATTTTACATTTCATCATCAATGTTCTTGTTTTATTTTATTTTCATTTCATTTTGTTGCTGTTTCAGTTCTGTTGTTTCTTCGTTGTTTAAATTCCTATAAAAGAAAATAATAAGAAAATATTAGGTTGTCCGTAAAGTTTTCGGCCGGTTATATACGTAGAAAATAATTATAAAAATCGGCCGAGAACTTTTCGAACAACTTAATAAAAAAAGAAATAAAAATAAATAAATAAATAAATCCGGAATATTTCTATATTCCTGTATTTTCAATTTTTATAAGAATAATAAATAAGAATATTTAAGTATTCTGTTCACATGTTTTATTGATTTATTCATTTCATTTCATTTCAATTCGTATTTTTCTGCATTATTTTTCTATTTACTTGTTTCTTATCTAAAATAAGAGAAAATTTTGTTTACATTGTATTTGGCACTAGTGAAAAATATTAGGTTGTACGAAAAGTTCATTCCGCTTATCGCATAGAGTTGCGCTATGAAAATCGGCCAGAACTTTACGGACAACCTAATAATGAAAATTCTTTCATTCAATTTCTTATTTGAAAAATTTCTTTGGGACAAAAAAAATAAGAATAAAACAACTTACCCCCAATACACATGTAGACAACGATGATTCAATACAATGATTCAGATGATGATGATGATGATAAATTCAAATGTTAAAAGTTTCGTTGAATTTTTTTTCCATTCATACAAATTTTTTAGTTGCTATTTGCTGTTGATGACAAAATAACAAAAATATTAAGCTGTCCGTAAAGTTTTGGCTGATTTTCATGTGCAACTTTTATTGTGATTAAGCCGAATGAACTTTTCGGACAACCTATTGAAATAAAAAGTTATCATTTTTCAATGAGAAAAATTCCATTTCCTATCAAATGATGATGACAAATATTATTCTATCTTAGAAAAAATTGAATCAAACCTTTTTCAGAAAATGAATTCTTAAAAGTTACTTTTAAAAAAAATGAAAAATTTTGGTTTTTTCAAGATGAAAAAATAATAACAATAACAATATAAACTATACCTTTGAGAATTGATTCAATATTCAGTTCTTATTATTTTTCACTGTATTTGCCATAAAGTTTTCTTAAGAAAAATAAAAAAAAACGATGCTTTGTGAATAAGAAAATATTTAGGTTGTCCGAAAAGTTTTGGCCGATTTTCATGAACAACTCTATTGTGATTAAGCGGAATGAACTTTTCGGACAGCCTAATAATTCTAATAATAATAACGATGATGATGATAATAATAATGATAACCACAACAAGAAAAATTGATGATATTCTATTATTATTATTATTATTATTGTTTCCGATTATAAATTTGTCTGGAATTTCTTATATGAATGGAAATCTGCATATTTTCAAAATTTCATTCGAGATTTCTCTTCGTAAAAATCTTGTTCTTGCAAATTTCCAATGAATTTTCTTTACATTTTTGTTTATCAGCAGCCAATTTTTCACTAAGAAATTCAAATTTTCGCCCATAAATGTTCTCCTAGAATCTAGAACCTAAAGATGAACGAAACAAAAAAAAAAAAAAAACAATAAAAATGCATACATTAAATGAATGGCTGCTGAACCAAAAAATTATTAGGTTGTCCGAAAAGTTTTTGCCGATTTTTCAATAATTTTCTACAACGATAACCGGGCAAAAACTTTTCGGACAACTCAATAATAATAATAAATAATGAAAATAATGAAAAAATCTACATTTTTCTTACACATATTTCCCTTTAACTTTCATGAATTGATTGTGAAAAATTAAAAAATTTTGACTTGTCATTATTATCATAAATTTCTTCCTACGTTTTTCTTCAATTTTTTCCGTGTTTAGTTGATTATTATTATTATTAAATAAAGATTTTTCGCCATCATCATCATCGTCTTGTTTTAATAATTCACAAATTTTTTTTCCTTTATATCAAATATTTTGTCTAAGAGTAAATTGAATGAATATTTGAGACGCCATAATAATAAATTTGATGTATGATGTATGAATGATGATGATGATGAAGAACCAAAAGAATGAAATTGAATTCCATTGAATAAAATGTCCTAAAAGTATTCGATTGTTCGCATAGTTCATTCGGCTTAATCATTAGAGTTGTTCATGAAAATTGGCCAGAACTTTTCGGACAACCTAATATAAATGAGAAATAAGAGATAAAGAAAAATGAAATTCATTCATATGATAAAAAGTGAAAATTGAATGAATGGGAAAAAAATGAAGAAAAATTATAAAATGTATGCCTTGTGTATGCTGAAGAATAATAATAAAAGAAATGGTGATAAATAATAAAGTTTAGACAAATATTTGTGTGGGTAAATACATCAGAAAACCTTTGGAGAGAGAGCGAGAAATGGTATGAATAATATCTGAAAAAAAATAAATAAATAAATAAAATGTACGTTAATAATAAACAAGAATAATAAATGTAAAAACGAAAATTGGTAAAAGAATAATGTGAATTATTATTAGGTTGTCTGATAAGTTTTTGTCGATTTTCTCATGATTCTCTACGATATAACCTGGCAAAAACTTTTAGGACAACCTAGCACTTACTTTTACTAAACAAAAGAATTTTTTCATTCATTCCATTCATTCATTTGATTCTTTTCTTATACATTTCATATAATATTATGCTTTTACCAATTTGATTTTATTACATGTGTGTTATAACATAACACACATGTAAATAATAAATAAATAAATAAAATGAAAATGTTGATGATGATAAAATTCATTCATACTGTTGCAAATGTTAGTCATAATAATAATAATAATAAAATGAAAAATTTAGTGTGAAAATGCAGAAATTTTTCGGTTCATTTCTATTGAAAAACTAACCCAGAAAAAATGAATTTCAAACCCAAAATAACAAAAAACAAAATTAAAATTGATGTTGTTTAATATCGTTATTATTATTATTATGGTTATATGGTCGTTATTCTTATTCTTATTCTTATTATTTCGTGTATTATTATTCATCCATACAAACATTGTTTTCTCTTGAAAAATAAATAATAAAAACAGTTATTCTTGATTCAGTTATTTCTGAGAAATGTTTTACAATTTTCTTCTGCATTTTTTCGCTTCTTTTGTTTATTATAATGCTACAATGTTGCACCTAAAAGGTTATAGAATTGATTTAAGACAGTAATATTCATGAAATGATACGAAATTCAATGAAATTTCGACTTACCATTTGTGAATAATTCCGATTTTTCTAAGGTAATTCAAGGTAAACACAAAGCAAACAATGACAGGGGTCAAAAGGGCGCCAAGAACTCGTCTCGAGCGCCTAAACAAAACAAAACAAAAAAACGGAAAAATTCGAATTTCTATTTCGACATTTGTCGACTCGAAGTAGAATTAGCTGCTTCCTTTGTTTATACTTTTTGACCCTTTTGAAATTTCTTTGATTTTTTCAAAATCCTTGAATTTCAAATCATCTGATTGACTTTTATTGGCTTTTTCTTTGAATTTTCAATCAAAATTAAATCAAAAACCAGATTTTAAACATCCAATTTATAATCGAAATCATAAAATTCAAATTCAAATGATTCAAAAGCAGTAAAAACGATTAATACAAGACTAAGTAATGCATCGATAATCGAAATTCAAAATTCAAATTTCAAATAAAACGATTATCGGATTTCATTATTTCAACTGAAAATTGGCTCAATTACCATCATGGTGTTGTTATTATTATCATTACCATCATCATCATCATCATTTTCTTCTCTTTTCGACCATGATTAAATTGGATCAATCTACTCTATTGGATTTCGACTCAATCGACTTTGTTGGTCTGGTTTTTACATTAAAAATTTTTCAAATTAAACAATATTCTTATATTATTTCTTCTTATCTCTGCTTGTTTTCCCTCATTATTCAAGGGTAAATACATTCATTTACAGCTGATAAATGCCGAGCAGAGCAGATTAAATCGAATAAAGACGAATAATAATTTGAAATTTCTTTGGTTGATTTGATCGAAATTCATCCCCCCAAAACGATAGAAAAACGATTATTTTATCATTTGTCCAATCGTGTTTATGTGCTTATGGTGTGTGTATGATATATGTATTTGCATGTGTGCATTTTGATATTTGATCCAATTTTTTAAATTGGAATTTTTTTCGTTTTATTTCCATCGACAGATTATACAACGATAGATTGTTCAATTGGATTCCAAAATAGATTCAAATTGAGAAGACTGATTTATCTAACTCCAAACGAATGAGATGGCTGGTGGTCGGGTAGATTGAAGAATCGAAACGTTTTTCATTTAAATTTTTGAGTTTTCGATTACCCGAAAATCTTCCAAAGAAAATTCAAAACTGTCCATTCAAAACAGTCAAATTGCTTTGGTCGGTCGGTCGGTCAGTCCATCGCGACAATCACAAATCTAATTGTGCATGGATGGTGGAAAAAATAAAGCCCGAAAAAGAGTCCAAAATCCAATTGAATGATTATCAAAATACTGATTATTGACAATTGCAAATAGTTGGGTAGTGTATATCTTGTGTATTTTTGGCTCAAATTTTTGAAAATTGACAGCCAAAATTTCACAAAATTGGGCGTATTTTTTAGTATTATTTCGTTTGTATTTCAAACGTTGCCCAGTTTTATTCTAAATTTGGAAAACAAAAACAAAAAACAAAATCGAAATATTGTCAAACAATAAAAATTCAATAATCAATGGAATATTATTTTTATTTCTTTGGATTTTTGATAGACAATCTTAAATAATAATAATAATAATAATAATAATGATAATCATCGTTGGATATAATTTGGACTGATCATTGAATCCAAAATGGAATGATAGCAGAGGAATAAGACGAAATGAAATGAAAAGTTTTAAATTTGAATTTTCGTTTTTTTTTTTTTTTTTTTTTTGGAAAGATCACAGACATGAATTGAATTGAATTTAGAGTGAATTCAATTGAATTACGCCCAGAAATTGTCAATGGAAATTGTTCAAAATCATTTCTTTTCCCTTCCACTGTGTGTGTTTATGTTTAAATCAATGAAAAATTAACAAAGATTATTAGTCATTGACTAATAATAATAATTAGCCCCCTTAATTATGTTGTCATATTGATCATATGATGACAATTATAATCCCTTTTTAAAAATCTTAAATTTCAAATTTTGAAAATTTTCAAATTTTTCAAAAAATTTAAAAACATAAACAAAACGGTGCGCCATCTGGTGGCGAAATTTTTAAATTTTTCAAATCAGCTGCTTTTGCTGCTGCAGATGTTTGACCCACTCTTTTGGTGTGTTTTAATCACTACCCTCTATGCGTGCTATACCCTGACTATAGGTTTAAATGGAAAACCTATTTTTTTTTATTCGCCCAGGCGAAAAAAGGTATGCCACTACTACCACCATTAAATATGGAATGTTTTGGTGCGTGCGTAAACGATCATGTATAGCCTTTAATAGCCTTGAATGAAGCGAATTTCAGGGAAAAAATATGTGCACATAACGAGCCACTCAATTGTCCACTATTTCGGTTGATCATCATCCATTTACTGCTTCATTGAAGCGTATAATAATCCCTTTAGTTGATTACATAATCATAATTTTGACTAGTAAACAAAATAAACAAATAAATAAATAAATAAACAGCCCTTAAAGCTTCCATAATGAGCCATAACTAAAATATGAAACTGATTCAATCAATCAATCAAATGAATTGGTGCATTGTAAACAATCAACAATCAAATCAAACATTGTAAATGATCAATTCAAATCAATATAATCAAACCTGATGCAATCTACATCAACGCTGAAGATTATTGATTAATCAAATCAACATCAAATCTTCGATTATCATCATTGAAAAAAAAAATCTTCCATAATCTCCAAGAAACCATTTAAATCGAATCAAATCAATGCCCGTATCGCAAATCATTCAAAAAATAATTGGAAATCAATCATACGATCGTCATTCACATAAATAATTGTCATCAAATAATTCAATATTGATCATTAAATTGTCATCAAATCACTTCTTCAAAAACAAATGTAATTAAAATTAGTCATTAATTAAATTGCAATTAATTAATTAATTAATTATGTTTTTTTTGCTAATTAATTAATTAGTGCATACAATTTTAATTAATCATGAAACAATTAGCTTAATAAGCTTCAATGTGATTAACTTCAAAACGATAATCTCTATGTTGTTGTTGTTGTTGTCGTCGTCGTCAAAGATCATCGTCATCATCGTTGTATCCTCTTCTCTCTGTATATGTTTGTTTACAAGTAAATTACATTCAATTTGTCATCAAATTTTCAAATATTCTCTTCAATCCACTGTGCTTATGTATTTCTCTTATGCATAAATGGGAGAAATTTGATCAATTACAGTCATAATTGTTGGTATTTTGCTGATGATATTTCAACGTATTCATCCATATATCTTTAATTCAACACAATTGATTGTCGTATGTTTATTTCACTGTGTGTATTTTTCACATTGCGTCAGTAGAATTGGGAATTTTAGGCTGCTTTCGCCAATAATCATCGATATCAAACGAAAGCTTCAACGACGATTTGAACAAACAATTTGTGTGATTTTTTCCATCGATTTAAATCATTTGATTGACGGTGATCAGTGACAAGTGACCAGTGACAAGTGAATTCGTCAATTATTCAATGATTCAATGATTTAAAGCTTGATTCGAAGCCTGAGAAGCTGAAATTGACCGAAAATATCTTTGAATATCTTTGAATTTCGATTTAAAATTCGATTTGAAACTCATACCAAGTCTTCATATTTTCAATAATCTTCAACAATAATCTTAATTCACCCCACGAAAAATGGCCAAACTATTATCACGTTTTGGTTCGAAAAAAGACCTTGCGTCTCAACAACAAGAATATCAATGTGCTATACGACTATTGGATGATGAAGAAATATTACAGACAACATTTCAGGTTTGAATTTTGTTCAAGATTAAGACCTCATCGATTCGATTGATTAATCTTGTTTTAATTTACTCGTGACAAGCAGAAAGACCATAAAGGACAACATTTACTTGATTTTGTATTTAAAAAATTAAATCTCTACGAAAAAGATTATTTCGGACTACGGTTTGTTGATCAAAATAATCTCCGGATATGGCTTGATCCTACCCGAAACATTTTGAAACAAATCAAACACCTTAATCCGATCATTTTTTGTTTTCGTATTAAATATTATCCAGCAAATCCAACACTATTGAAAGATGAAATTACACGTTATTATCTTTACTTACAGTTAAGACGTGATATATTGAATCGTCGTCTTTATTGTCTTCCAATTGATGCCATATTTCTGATGGCATGTGTTGTACAATGTATGTATTGTTGTTTTACTTTAAATTTCTCGATCATCATTAACCTATGTAATCAATCTAAAAATATTTTCACAGCCGAACTAGGTGATTATAATGAACAAGAACATCGAGATAATTATATATCGACAATGAAAATTGTACCGAATCAAAATGAAAAATTAGAGCTAGAAGCAATTGAAATACATAAAACACAAATGCTTAAATTGACCCCAGCTGATGCTGAACTAAAATTTTTAGAACGTGCATCAAAGCTAGAAACATATGGTATCGATCCATATCCGGTAAAAGATCAGAAAAAACTTCAATATCTGATAGGTATCAATTATTCAGGTATATTGTGTTTTCAAGGTAATAAAAAAATGTTTCATTTTAAATGGTAAGTGTTTATTTATTAAGGGTTATTTCAATTGATTGACCATATACTAATCAATAATTTCAATTGATTCCACCAATAGGAATGATTTACAAAAAATCACTTACGAAGGTAAAATGTTCATATTACATGAATATTCGGCTGGTGTATGTATTGTTATTCGGATTATTTCATTGAATTATTGACCTTATGATTGTTTCTATTTTCAGAAAAAGAATTTAGTCGGATTCAAATGTCCAAACGTATCGGCATGTCAAAATCTATGGCGTACGGCCATTGAACAACGATATTTTTTCACAATGAATTCATCCACCGAAATACCTCTTATTACGACCGGTGGTGGTCTATTTTCGAAACAATGTAAATTACGTTATAGTGGCCGTGTTGAACGTGAAATTCTTGATGATATGAAAAAATCATCCGCAAATAATGGTAATCAATTATCACCTGGTAATCATTCGTCATCAATAAATCGTCGTCATTCAATGAACACGATGCCATCATCGATACGTTCATTTGGTCGTTCGAATACGGCACCATTGCCGGATGATGGTTCACCAACCACCAATAAAAAGATTCAAGCTAGTTTTTATGAAGATAAAAGTAAGATTATTTCAACCTTTAAAATTATCTTGAAATTCTAAAATTTTTAAATTAAATTTCCCAATAGATCCCTATATGAATTATTCGATTGTATCGGAACCAGAACAAAGTACCAAAGATGGACCAACAACAACAACGGCTAAAATTGCACAATCAAATTGTTCAATGATCATTGAATCGATTGCTGATGATAATAATAATGAAAGTATTCATCATCAACAACAACAACAAACACAACGATCAACGATCACAAACGCACCACCATGTTTACCAACTGAATTCGATATGCGTCCAGATATAACACCTACTGGTGATGAACAACAAACAAATATGATCTCATTCGAAACACCCGTTGTACGATCATCACCATCACAATTATCAGCCGGTGGAGCGACAACATCAACAGCAGCCGCAGCAGCGACCACTGCAACAACGGTAACAATCATAAATCAACATAAACATCCGAAACATAGTTCATCGGAAACGACTGAAACAACGAATGATTCGGATGAAACGCTGGAACAAATTAGTGAAATTGTTGATCAAACACCATCGACATATCAAAAATGTCATAATTATCAACAACATCAACAACAACAACAACAATCGAATTCGAATAATATCAATAATAACAATATAAATGATGATAAATATCACCACCAACATCAACAACAAATGCTAAATAAACAAAATAATCGATCACCAATGATAATAATGGCAAAAAACATGAAATATTATGGAAAAAAATTATCAATCATAATGTTTACATCGATTATAAGTGCATTAATTATTGCCATGCTGATCACAGGTCTGTTGATATTAATTCTTGAATCGGATACGAAAATATTCACCGACCTCAAGCAATTACCTGAAATGATAATATTTCAAAATGATTATTATGAACCAACGAAAGAATGGTTGACAAAATTATGGAAATCAATCGAAAATGACGTGTACCATAGATTTTATCATTGAAAACTGATGAAGAATCTGAAATGACCAGTGACTATTGATGATTTGAATTGACCAATTGGACCCGATGCATTTGAATTTAGCCGGGAAAATTTACCCGAAACATTTTTCAAAAACATTCCTGCGTTTTTCTTCGTTCAAAACCAAAGTATTATTTATTTATTTATAAATCAAAGATGATAATTCAACGATTAATCATTATTTACCCCGGTAATCATAATCAATCAATGGAGACTGAAAATTGATTAATTCTTAAAAAGCTTTGATTTGATTATTGATTCATTTAAATTAAGTATAAATCAATTAATTGATTAACTAAATTAATTAATTTCTTAATTAATTAATTATTATTTTATATAATTTATATAAATTATAAATTTTATTTTATTTTTTATTATTTAAAACTCAGTTTTAATAATGATAATAATAATAACATTGACATATCTTTTGAAATAAATTATCTTTGAACTTTAAACTTGATTAATTTGCTTTGTTTAAACTTGAATATTTTAAACTTGAATTGGCTCAATTTGAACAATGAATGATTTGAATTCGGTGATGAAGCTCAGTTGATGATGAAGCTCGATTGATGAAGTTCAGTTGATGACGAAGCTAAGTTGACAAAGCTGGGTTGACAAAGCTCGAATGACATGGCTCAGTCGATCAGTCAGTGTTTGGCCAATTGATCAATGAACAATTGATCGATGCCAATCGATTTGTTTTGAATGTGAACACATTTGAAATTGCAGATCAGATCATCAATCAGTCATCGATCGAATTGGAAATGTTTAAATCGGTTTTGGTTGTTTTCAGTTTTTCATCGATCAAATTCAAATTCAAAGGTGATTCATTTGTTGTTTTTGTTGAATTGTTGTTTGTTATTTGTTCAATCAACAATTTCAATATTAATTCTAAACAATGTGATAAATCTTCATCGGATAATTCTCTATTTGTTTCTGGTACATGTATAAATAGTGTACGTTTCGCATCTTTCATCAATGAACATCGATAAATGTATTCGCATAGAAATTCACCAGCAAAATCTGATATTTTTGCCGGTATTTCTACGTTTCCATCATAATATTCATGATTATATTGATCACGTAATTGTTCAAGATTTAATTCAGTGTATAGATATTCCAGCTGATCATCATTATCATTAACATCAGCTGATTTACCATTGATTTCTTCGCTATTATTTGATTTAATTGACCCTTGAGCAATACATTTGGGCAGACAACATTTAACATCTTGTTTACAATAACGTTCAACGTTTCGTATGGCACGTTTTTCCAGATGTATACATCGCGCAACACATGATACACCACAATGTATTACTAATAGTGGCCGATATTTTGACCATATTTCAGTGACAACACGTTCAACATCATCATAAACAACTGGTATTTCAATTTTAATGATATTATAATCATCATTGAAATGTTTATCATTTAATAGCCGAATAGCTTGCCATGATGGATTTGAGGTGTAATTACGGAAAAGGCCAAATCCTATTGAAAATTGCGAATTTAAATCAAACTTCTATTCAAAGAATCAAGGTAGTTACCTGTTAGAACGATATTTTCTTTATTTTTATTGGTTTGATTCATTGAAAATCATCAGTTTTAAATGGTCAAAATTGACAATAAAAAACACCCGAGAAAGTTTCTGGAAAAAATCCGAAAAAAAAAATTTCAAAAAGAAATTTCCCCGGAAATTCGAATCGAATGAAAAAAAAATCGAACTTTTAATAACGCTTTTTTTTAAATGGCTGAGACAATAATAATAAAAAACAATAACAAACAAACTGAGACCATAAACAACAGTGAATCAAAACAAAACAACTGAAATCATTGATAAAATTATATATGACAAAGATAAACACGAAGATCAAAGGCAAATAAACAAATAAATATGAATGAAAATAATGCAAAAACGAATGAAAATGAATGAAATAAAAGTCAAATTACAAATGTACAATGAATAATGACTAATTGAAACAAATAAATAATCAAAAAACAAATGAATACTGAAATGTACCGAAATTGAGCTGAAATAGTCAAGCTGAATTTGGAAAAATTCAATGAAAAACCCGATTATTTTTCTCTCAATGTGTCTCAGGTTATAATCTTTGAGAAAAATGAATTGAATCAATGATTTCAAGTTTTTGTGAATGAATAAATGAATGATTATATCATTGACAATTGTCTAATATTCAACATTTATTCAATTATAATAAATCAAGTATTGGTAATAATAAATAATTGGTAGCCACCGCCGTATTGTATTTATATCAGTGTTTTAATGATTATTTTGTTGCAAATATTTCTCTCTTTTTCAATTTTGTTTCATTCATTCAAACATACACAATAATTGCAATTGATATACCACCAGCCTACAGCCTTTAATCATCTATCAAATGCACATACATTCAATTGTGTCTATGTTGTTTTATTGATTTTTCTACTCTTTGCTAAATATTTTCGACTATTTATCATTACACAACAACAACAATAATAATCATTATAATGCAATGTTCTACTCCTTTTTCATTAAATTCACTCTCAGATGCTAGTGTTTCAGTGTAAAATACAGAAAAAAAAACAAGAAAAACATTCGAAAAAAAAATTTGTCGATGTGTGTGTGTGTGTGTGTGCCTCTGTTTTTATGCCTGTTAAATGATTAAATTGGTGATAATATTAATGAATTATCAACATTAGACGACAATAATCAACAACAACAATAATCAACAATAACAACATTAGCAGCAGTAACAGCAGCAGCAACATTGACACTATCGATAACATAGCCATCGACAACTTAACGACATAATGAATGATAATAATGATATTCATGTTGCAATATTTTAATATTTAGTTTTTAATGTTTGATTCATAGAAAATATTCAAAAATGATTCAAAATCAATAACAATTCAATACATTGAACACACATATAACTGATTATATGAAAATTTTTGATTTTCTTCTGTTTTTGTTTATATCAAATTAAACTGTTGTTTATCAGCGAAATAAACGATAAACAACATTGATTGGTAGGTGTATCCATCATCTATCAATACATCAATCATCAGTAACGGATTTTCTTTTTTTTTCAAAAACAACATCAACAAAGCTACTCGCATTTGAAATAATAGACAAATAAACTTCTGTAAATAATAATGATTATTTGAATCGGTAAAAAACAATCAAAAATGTCTAAGAAAATGACTTGTATCAAATATTATTATTGAAATACCGGTCAAATTTATTACAAAACATCGAAATCAATCAACTGATTGCCTCAAATTAGCATCAAATTTTGATCATTTTGGTCATAAAACGACCAATTTAAAATTCAAATATTCTGCTCACATTCCAAATCCAACTAAAAACCTCAACTGATCATCATCTGATCTGATCTAATCATCGATATTTTGGCTATTTTCTTTGAAACGAAAGCTAGACTTTTCATCAAATAAATAAATACAAACAACAACAACAAACACCCACACATCAACAGCAGCAGCAGCAGCATCATTCACAAATCATATATTTATACACAACATTCATATAAATGAATCAAAACAAAATTTAAATTATCTTTTATTCATTCATTCATTCATTCATTGTCCTCATTTGTTTTTTGTCTTGTTTTGTTAGTTTGATTTTTAGTTTTCTTTTGTTCAATTTGTTTCATATTATTATTATATATGTTCAAGTGTTTTTTTTTCGTTGTTGATGTTGTTATAGCTGGCTGGCTGGGTTGTTGTTGATGTATATCTATTATTTTATCTAATACATCATCATCAATTGTTATCATCTTAAGCTATCATCATCATCATCATCATCATCATCAAATGAAATATCAACAAATAATTAATTGAGATTTATCATCAAATTAAGAATATTTATTCATTTATTTATTTACTTTGATTGAGAAAAATAAACATAAACAAAACAGCAGAAAAAATGATGGATGATAAAGATGAACGTGAAATAATTATTGAAAAATATCGTAAAGGTAGAGATAAATTGAATAAAGATGAAATAAATGCATGGGAAGATCCAAATTTTGATATTTATCATGCGACTGATCGTTATGGTTTTATTCAGTAAGTTTTTTTTTCAAACATTTTGACAGATTTTTGTCTCTGAATAACCCTTTAATGTTTACTTTTTTTCCCGCATGAATTCAGTGCTGAAAGGCTTCCAGATCGTTTGCCTGAATATGAAACCAAGGTAAGTGGAATTCTCCTAAGAATATTTTTTATCACAATAATTTCAATTTGATTCTTTTGATTTTTTCCTCATCAGTTAAAAATGCAAGAAAATAGTCGTCTAAATAAATGGTTGAAAATGCTTAAACAATGGGACCAATATTTTCCAGATTCAGAAAAATTAAAATCACGAACATATAAAGGTATACCGAATGCATTACGTGGTGAAGTATGGGGCCGATTGTTGAATATTCAACAATTAAAACAAGAACAATCAGGTAAATTGTTGTATCAATATTCAGCTTAATTGTAATTAATTCTCGTTTAAAATCCGTAGGAAAATATGAAGAAATGCTGGATTGTGGTTTTCAATACTCAAAAGATGTTCGACAAATTGATCTGGATGTAAATCGTACATATCGTAAACATATTATGTTTCGTGAACGTTATAATACTAAACAACAAATGTTATTCAAAGTATTGGTCGCGTATAGTGTTTATAATTCTGTATGTTATTTTGACATTAATTTACATTGATTATTCATGTTATCATTCATTGTTTTGTCATATTTCATCAAGGAAATTGGATATTGTCAAGGCATGTCACAAATAGCTGCATTATTATTAATGTATATGGATGAGGAAGATGCATTCTGGTCATTATCGGCATTAATGTCGAATCAAAAACATGCAATGCATGGATTTTTTATACCTGGTTTTCCAAAATTGATACGTTTTGCAAAACATCATGATAAAATAATTAATAAATTCCTACCAAAAGTATGGAAACATTTTAAGGTATCGTAAAAATCGAATCATTATTGAATTAATTTGAGAAATTTGTTTACTAATTTTGTCTTTTTTCATCCATTTTGAAATAGAAATTTGATATCGATTCAACATTATATACATTGAAATGGTTTTTTCAATGTTTTCTTGATCGTGTACCATTTTCATTGACTTTAAGGTTATGGGATGTATTTCTACTTGATGGAGAAATTATATTGACGGGTATGAGCTATACATTGCTCAAATTACATAAAAGTAAGACATATTCATATTTTTGATTTTTAGATTTTTGATTAATCTTAACATGATTAAATTCTAGGAACAATTCTAAGGAAATCAATGGAAGAAACCATTGAATTTTTACAAATAGAGCTGGAAAAAGATTTTGGATATCATGATGATTCAGCAATACAAGCATTACAACAATCTATGATTGAATTAAAGTAAGCATTTAAATCAAATTTACGTAATTCAATTTCTAAATAAATAATAAATATTTGACATATTCAAAAATGACAGGAAATATAAAATGTTAACACCAGAACGACCAGCTGATAATGAATTTCCATCCAGACCATTCGGTATTATAGCACATGAACGTATGGGTTTTGATGATCAAAGTATTGCCGGCAGTGTACGATTGAAAGGTAATAATGATGCATCATCAATTTGTACCAGTCATACTAGTGGTAGTCGTGATGATGATGAAGATATTGGGTATGTCTTTAATTAATCTTAGTCATTTGAAAATATTTTAATTTTATTTCATTTTTATTTTCGAAGATCAATTTCATTGTATGATAATGTATCGATAAACGAAAGTATTATAGCAGCAGCTGCAGCAGCTAAACAAAATTCAACAAGCCGTTCACAAATGTCTGATTATTCCTCATCAACTACACATTCACCTACCAAACAACAACAACAACAATCAACTAATAATGATAATCAAATAATAATAACGAATAGTCGTCCAAATTCTTCATTATTAAATACAAGTAGCAATAATAGTAATGAAAATAATAATAATGATAATGATAATAGACAACAATCACCATCATCAACAACATCATCATCATTATTGGCGATGAGAGAAAAATCAATCAATGAAATTGAAGATGAAATTAATCATCTAAGTGCTGATTTAGATGAAAAATTAATGAGTGCAAATAAATTGATCACTACGTTGAATGAAAAAAATCGTGAAAATATTAAAAAAATAATAATCAATGAATTGAATAATGACAGTCATAATAATAATAATAATAATAATGAAAATAGTCTCAATATATCAACATTTGCAAATAATTCATCAACATATAAACGTATTATACATTCAACAATACGTCAAAGTAGTCTTCAAACATTATCATCATCGCCATCATCACCACAAAATAGAGCTAATTGTGATATGAATCAACAGCAACAACGAATACAATCAAAAATAATACCATCATCAACTGAAGAAGCAATAAAAATATTGGAAAATTTTTGTAATAATAATTCAAATAATAATAATAATAATGAAAATATCATAAAAACTAAAGTCATTATTGAAAATAATGATAATAATAAACATAGCCATACAACAAATACCACATCACAGTATTCACGTAGTCATTCAACACCATTACCGATAATGAATTCCCATCGATATCATAATCACAATCATCATCATCATCATCCACATCATCATAATCATCATCATCATCACCATCATGATCATGATCATCATTATCATTCACAAAATGAACAATTAAATGAGCAAGAAAATAATGATAACGATAATAATCGTGTTACATTGATTGAAACATCCACATCAACATCAACATCGACAAAAATGACCAAAATAATCAAAATACCAATCAATAATAGTGATGATAATGATGATGGTGATCGAAATCAAGTAGTATCGACGCCTTCACCATCAAAATCACCAATACTTGTATGCAATAATAATGGTAATGGAAATCATAGTCCAAGTTTGAATACGAATAGAGATAGATTACCACCAAAAATATCATCACCGAAAAAAAAGCATGAACAGAAACAACAATCACCATCGAAAATAAGAATATTTGTACCATATAATAACAGTAATAGCAATAATAATGCTACAACAACAAATACGAATAATGACAATCATCGAAAATCATCATCATCATCATCCACGGAAAGAAATAAATCAAAATCACCAACAAAACAAAATAAAACAGCGAAAAAATCATCAATTACGATGCCAGTGGTTGAAACATGAGAAAATTTGACCAATCAATTCATTTATTCATTTTTCACTGTAAAAAATTCAAATGTACACAGATCAAATTACAGATATATTTATTTTTTTTTCGAGAGATAATCAAATCACTTATAGAAGTATATATTTGCAAAAAAAAGATAAGTTTTTTTTTGTTTCGTTGTTTTGTAATTTTTATATTTCGGTTGTGTGCAACTAAACAAAAAATATTAATCATTTTCAATCATTTCCCAATATTAGGTTGTCCGAAAAGTTTTGACCGATTTTCATGTGCAACTCTATGGTGATTACTTTGAAACTTTTCGGTCAACCTAATATTTGCCACGTGTGTTTGTGTGTGTATGAGTATTATATTTGATTGATTGAATCATTATTATTATTATTATTATTCTAGTTTTTATTATTTTTTTCAAGAAAATTTTGTGTTCCTTGTGTTTGTTTTTTTTTCAATTTTTAAAACAATCAAACAATTTCACACACTTTAAATCTTTCCAAACAATGATAATAATAATAGCTAAGCAAATATTAAGCCTTTGATTACACTTTTAAAAAAATATAAATATTGAACAAATGGTGAGAATAAGAAGAAAATGAAAAAGTTGTATTTTGATTAAAAGAAGAAATAATTGTTTCAATTCAATTCATTCAAAACTCAATGATTTTCCATTATTGTAACTGAATTAATTGGTTAAATTTTGGTTCATTGAACATCATCATCATATTGTCATCATAGAAACTTATTATTATTTCTTGAAAAAATGAATGAATAAACCAAACAACTAATTTGATATCAAGGAAATGATTAATTTTTATTAATCAAATCCATTAAATGATCATCAATAATGATACATGAAACCAGCTAACCATATGTGTGTTCATCAATAACCATAATGATTATTTGAATCCGCATATTTATTTATTTCCGATTCATTGTTGCTGTTGTTGCCGATGTTTGAATATGTTTTCAACATATTCAACTGTCAAACAATGTAAATTATTTATCAAACAAATATTGCCTCCTTTATTTTTCTTCCAGAAATTTATTTTTAAACATTTATCATCTGGTGATATTTAGCCACCATGTTCTGGTTAGTTAGTTAGTTCAATGCTATTTGGTTATTGGTGGGTGGTTGTTTTTGGTTTTTGGTCGTCGTCGTCATCATCACCGATTGTCAAAAGTCGCGTGATTCATCTCATTTATCACAATGAATGAATGTTTGTTTATTATCATCATTCGAAGAAGAAGAAGAAGAAGAAACCATTTTCCCGACGATGATGATAATGACGATAATTGTCGAATTAATGGTATTCGTATAGGTTTTATGAATGAAGACTGTCTCTTTGGCTGGCTGGATGTTTTCAAATGAAATAAACATATTTCTCTTATATGATGATATCAAGCATGTATGCCATGCCATGGTTGGTGTTCTCAATTTTCTTCAAACATACGAATGTGTATATAAATATATTTTCTTCTCCGTTATAAGATCGTTATATAGAATTTAGTTTTGAAATGATGATGAGAATGATGTTTGTTTGTTTATTTATCATTATTTTCTCTGGGTATTTGACCATTTTAATGCTCTCAATACAATGATATCGTTGGCTGTTGTATTCGTTTTTCGCTTGCTGTTGTTCGTTCATTGACGATGAATATATGGTGAATGATGAACATTGGTGGATGAGGTGGATGATGATGATGATGGCAATCGAATGTTTGTTTGTTTGTTTGTTTGCCAGTTTTAGTTTGACTATCGCTCGGGTGCTCGAACAACATCGATTGTTAATAACGATTTTGTGTTTTGTTTATTTTTGAATTTCTTTTTGGTGCATCGCAGTTGATTTTGATTTGAATTCAAGTTGAATGATAATGAAATCATCTTTGATTCGATTCTCGGTGCTGGCATTGATGCTGATTTCGGTGGTTTACGGTGATAAAGGTTTGTGTTTAATTCGAATCATTTTGAATTGATTTTGATTCAAATATTAATGATTTGATCGATTTCCATTGAACATCGAACGCAGATTGTAAATATGATAAAGGTAGATGGCTTGATTGTGATCCAGAAACTGGTATGCAACGGAAAATTTTACGTTTAAAAGGACATTATCGTTCACCGATGCCTGAATGTATGGAAGAAAAGCAAATAACACGTCCATGTAAAAAACGTAAGACATACGATTTGATTTGAAATCTAGTTCAAATTTCAGTTAATTTCAATTGTTTCCCTTGCATATATCCTCTGTTTATATCCTTGTCTATATCCACTATTACATAGAATGTAAATATGTCAAAGGTCAATGGTCAGATTGTCAAAATGGTATGAAACAACGTATCGATAAATTACGTTCGGATAATACTGGTACGACATTGTCCACGCATTGTAAACAGGAACGAATCGTAAATAAATCATGTAAAAAACGTATGTATTCATTGATTCGAGCATTAATTTCGATTAATTGATCATTTAATTATGATCCACCATTGTGTAGAATGTAACTACCTGAAAAGTGACTGGTCAAAATGTGAAAATGGTTACAAAAACAAGACACTTACGTTGATTAAAAGTAATCAAACACCAAATGATAACAATGAAAACAATGAATGTGAATCGATTAAAACCATATCGAAACCATGTCATAATGAACAATTACGTATGATGTCCAATGATCATAATCATGAACATTCAAAGCGGAAGAAAAACGCAAGAAAAAATAATTAAAATCATTCGAAATTAATTACTCAGATTTAAATTAATTACTCGCTCTTCCATGGCGTATTTACTGATGAAATTGACCATCGCCCTTTGATCTGTCCCACTTTGATCAATCAAACATCCAACATTTGATCCCATTCGATCCCTTTGAAACCAAAGATTCAATGAATTTAATTTAATTTAATTTAAAATTGAGATTAAATAAATGAATTTAAAAGTTTGAAATTTCGAATTTTGAAAAATTTCGAGTCGTCCTTTGTGAACGGCGCCTATTTATTGTTTTGTTTACATTTTTTTGTCTTTGTTTATGTTTTTGATTCGGTGAATTATGCGAATTTTGATTTGATCAAAATTGATTTTATTTCAATTCAATTCAATTGAATTCGTATAAAAAACGCATTTAAATCATTCGTTCAATCGAAATAACATGAAATTTATTTATCGTTTATCGATCAATTTTGCCATTTGCCTACTGTTTGCATTGATTCGTGTACAAACAAACACTGGTAGTGATAATGATAATGATGATGACAGCACGAAAAATATTAATTCAAATGTCAATAATCTAAATAATGATATTAATAAAAATCTAATTGATGATAGTACGTTGTTGGAAAATAAATGTATAGCTTCGAATTGCGTGGATTTAGATGTTGATTGTATTGAATGCCGCTATAATTATTCATGTGTTTATGGATCGATGATTAATGCTACTTGTGAAGCGAAGAAATTTTCCACTTGTTCGGTAATTTATTTGTTTTTTTTCCATTTTTAATAACTGATCAATCATTTGTCTTTCCAACGGTAGTCACCAACGAAAACATTCACCAAAACCTATCATTGCTCATTCTGTTATCAATTACCACCTCAATTATATGAATGTCGTCAACAATATCCTTGTCATCTGTATCAACGCATCAAAACAATGTGCACCGTACATGATCATGTTTTGTGTTTGGGACATCGAAAATTTTATAAATTTATCCGTTGTGAATATCGATCCGGTTATCGATGGTCAACAGCGCTGATATTGAGCATAACCCTAGGTGGATTCGGAGTGGATCGTTTTTATCTCGGTAATTGGCAAGAAGGTATTGGAAAATTGTTCAGTTTCGGTGGTCTAGGTATTTGGACGCTGATCGATGTGATATTGATTGCAACCGGTTATCTGAAGCCTAATGATGGCTCTATTTATGTATGACCGAACTTTACCCCGAAATTTTATTTAGTCATGGTTTTACATGGTTTTACTCAAATATTTATTTTATTCAAATGTAAATATATGTATGTTACAATTCAATGTAAATATTCATAACATTAATTATTTACCAATACAAAAATCTTTGAACAATACATCGAGTACATCATCATTGGTTATTTCACCAATCAAACAACCAATATGATATGATGCTTGATGACAATGAAATGATGCTACGGCTAAATCATTGTGTATATTTTCCAGCGCCACTGTTAATTCTTTTGTTATTTGTATTAAATGTATTAAATGTCTATCATTATTGAACGTGAAATCTTGCTCATCACTATTTGTATCGTTTATATTGATCAGATCATTAATTTGTTGACGAAATTTGTTGAAAAATTCATCAAAACCTTCATTACTTGTACAACTGATTAATAATGGTTCCTGCTTTAAGTAACTTGACAAGATTTGCTTCAACTTCATTCGTTGATCATCATCATTTTGAAGTAAATCAATTTTATTACAAACAAATAATACATCATTCGATTTGTTTTCAATAATCCTACGAAGATTTTCATTGATCATCAATGCACCATTATCGATAACATCTTGTGCATCGATTACCATTATGATCAAATGACAATCATTGGCACGTTTGATTGCTTTTTCGATACCTTGTTTTTCGATAGGATCAATTATCGTTGATGATGATGATGAAGAAGATGAATCGACATCTTTGATTCCAGCAGTATCAGCAATACAAATGCAATTACCATCGATATCGAGCCATGTTTCAACAATGTCTCTGGTCGTACCGCTGATCGGCGATATGATTGATACATCTTTTTCACCTGAAAATGAAATGAAATGAAATCAGCTGAGAAATTGAAGATCTACAATCAAAGACGTACTTAGTTTATTTATCAAACTACTTTTACCAACATTTGCATTACCAATGATGGCTACATTCAATCCATCTTTGATCAAATCACTTTTGATTTTACTTTTTTGAATGTAAGTATCGATTTCATTTCTTAATTTCGATATTTCTTCGATTATTTCCATCAATGTTTCGTCGTGTATCAATTCTTCTTCACCAAAATCAATGTATGCTTCTAAATGAGCCAATATTCGTATCAAATGTTGTCGCCAGTCATTGAATTTTTGATTTAATCGTCCAGACAAACCATTCAACGCACGACGACGTTGATTATCGGTACGAGCTTCAATTAAATCTCGTATACTTTCAGCTTGTATCAGATGAATTTTACCATTAAGCAAGGCGCGACGTGTAAATTCACCATGTTCAGCATGGCGGCAACCATGCATTTGTCCAATGATCGACAACATTTTGTTTATGATTGCCCAAGATCCATGTATATGAAATTCACAAAGATCATCACCAGTATAACTGTTCGGCTTCGGAAACCATAACGTTATACCATTATCAATCAGCTCATTTGAATTTGGATCAAAATATTCAGTCAACAATGCTTGACGTGGTTTCAGCTGTTTAAGATTAGTTAATCGATTAATAACTGTAAGGGTTCGATCACCTGATACACGTATAATGGCAATTGCACTGCCAGAACTCTTTATGTTGGTCGACAGCGCAAATATTGTCGATGCTGATGATTGAAATTTACGAGTTGAATTGACAAAGAATGATTTCAATTGTGATGAAATTAAATTTCTAAACATTTCGCAACATTTAAAAGTTTGAATCACGCGTTTATTTACATCGAGAAAATCTCATACAAAAACAATGTTACAGTCTAAATTTGATTTATTTGAAATTTTAAAATATTAATCAATCAATTAATTACAATCAATCCAATCAATCATTTATTAGGTTCATCATCAAATTTTGGCAATACCATAACGGTTTGTTGACGATTTTTACGAATTAAATCCATATAACGTTCATAACGTTGTTGTGGTGTTTCTTCCCTTGGGACATTATCAATTGTTGACAAAATATTCTGAACATATTTACGTGGATCAAATTCTTCGGCTTCACGAATTTTCGCCAAAATTTCAGCACGAAATTGTTTCTCTTTGACAATATTACGTTCCAAAATACGCCGTTTGATCATTGCCAGATTCTTTTTACGCCATTTATTTCGTTGATGTTTTTTCATTTTACGATGTCGAACCCATGTCAAATGTGTGAAACGATTTGGATCTTTGTGTTTATAATAATCACATTGTTTCGCGGTCACATTGGTGACTGTAGGGCATTCAATTGGCTCTTTGACAATTGATTTAGGCAGCTGATCAATGATTGTTGTTGCTGATTGATTTGTAAAGTTTTCGATTGAAATTCGCTCAAAATTAATCATATGATTTAATGAACAAATTATTGAACAATATTTTTGATGATAATCAAATGGATTATTGAAATCTAACAATGGAAGCTTTTTTTCATTATGATTAATGAAATTTTGACGAAATTTTTCCGGTAAATATATTTCATTTTGATTTTGTTTTGAAGAGAAAATTATTTTCTGATTATTTACATGTGTTTGAAATGAATGTAATGATCTTATAGACCGGTTAATGGATGAAAAACTGCAGATAATGAATTAATAGTTAGAATTTGTTTAATTAATTACAAAATATCGGGACAAACCTTGAAATTTTACGTATTGAAAACATTTTTCATTAGGTAACTGAATCAAATTTCAAATTCAAATTGAAATCAATTTCAACCACATGATTTTTAAATCGCCGACAATTTAGACATCTGGAGGCTAATTGTGTCGAAATAGAAATTCCCGATTGATTCTTTTGTTCAATTTTGACTTGAATTTTTTAAAAATTTTTCTTAATTGTAATTTAAATTAATTAATTTAATTCAAAATGTCAATATTGATGATAGCTGAAAAGCCATCATTAGCTCAATCGCTGGCACAAATATTATCGTATGGCAACATGACCACCCGTAAGAATTCCGCCTGTCCAGTACATGAATTTAATGGACAATTTTTAGGTCAACGAAATATGCGTATAAAATTTACATCCGTATGTGGTCATGTTTATACGGCTGATTTTGAAAAACGTTTCAAAAATTGGGATACCAGTGATCCTATTGATCTTTATCAAGCGAAAATTGTCCGAGTTGAAGCTAATCCCAAGTTAAAATTAGTCAATTTTCTACGGAAAGAAGCACGTGGTTGTAAATATCTTGTACTTTGGTTAGATTGTGATAAAGAAGGTGAAAATATTTGTTTTGAAATTATTGATACTATTTCGGATGTTATGAATATTTCGCTGAAACCACCACAGGTAAATTCCGATCAATCATTGTTTTTATATTTGATTAATTTTGTTAATTTTTTTTCAATATTCAAAGACACTATATCGTGCTTATTTTAGTGCCATAACTCAGAAAGATATACTCGATGCTTATAATACTCTTCGTTTACCGAATGAATTGGAATCATTATCAGTAACAGCACGACAAGAACTTGATTTAATTGTTGGTTGTTCATTTACACGTTATCAAACGAGATATTTTCAGGTAAATTTTGGATTTTTCGTGTTAAAAACTAATGATAATTTATCGTTTTATATCCAACAGGGCAAATATGGTGATCTCGACAGTTCCCTAGTATCATATGGCCCATGTCAAGTGCCAACACTTGGTTTCTGCGTACAACGGCATGATGAAATTGAATCATTCAAACCACAACCATATTGGACGCTATCGGCGGTCGTAGCGCCTGTAAATTTTTCACGTGAATACTTGCAAATGGAATGGACCGGAGAAGCTGAATTTAACAACGGAAAAATTAAACAATTACATAATTCATTGAAAAATATTAAAAAAGGCAGAATTGTTTCGATTAAAAAGACGACGAAACACACTGGGAAACCGAAAGCATTGAATACTGTCGATTTGCTTAAAGTTGCAAGCGCTAAATTAGGTATTGGACCACATCAAGCTATGCAAATAGCTGAACGCTTGTATACACAAGGTTATATCAGTTATCCACGTACCGAAACAACAATGTATCCGAAAAATTTCGATTTCAAATCAGTATTAGAATCACAACGAGCAAGTTCAAATTGGGGCGCTGATGTTGGTGAATTATTAAGCCAAGGTTATTCGCCACCACGTTCCGGACATGATGCTGGTGATCATCCACCGATTACACCGATGAGATTTGCAACATCAGATGAATTAAGTGGTGATTCATGGCGTATTTATGAATATATTACTCGTCATTTTCTCGCATCACTATCCACTGATATGGTGCATGATGTCATCACTGTGGTTGCTGAAATTGGTTCACAACAATTTCGTGCTTCATGTTCCGAACTGAAACAAAGTGGTTTCACAAAATTTTTACCCAAATCTTCGACCACCGCTTTGAATGATCGAACATCGATACCATCCTTGTTGAAAGAAAATGATGAAGTTCTTATATCGGAAATCAAAATAAACAATCATATGACACAAGCACCATCATATTTAAGTGAAGCTGAGCTAATATCATTGATGGAAAAACATGGAATCGGTACCGATGCATCGATACCCACTCATATTAATAATATATGTCAACGTAATTATGTTAAAATATCGGCTGGAAGACAACTGGTACCGACAAAACTCGGCATATTACTAGTGCATGGTTATCGGATAATCGATAATGAATTGGTCGCACCGAATATACGTTCAAATATGGAAAAAGAGCTGAATCAAATAGCCAAAGGAATGGCCGATTTTCAATTTGTTCTACGTAAAAATATCGAATATTATCGTAAGAAATTCATTCATTTCATTGAAAACATTAATCTAATGGATGATTTATTTGCGAAAAATTTTACATCATTAATTGATACTGGTAAACCATTTTCAAAGTAAGTGGATCTATTCTATTTTAATTTGAATTAATCGAATTTTTCTTCGCTATTTTTTCAGATGTGGGAAATGTAAACGTTTTATGAAACTAATCGAAACTAAACCAGAACGTTTGGTATGTGCCATATGTAATGAACAATATAATTTACCATCAAATGGTAGTGTTAAAAAATACAAAGAAGTACAATGTCCTTTGGATGATTTTGATTTATTATATTACACTGGAGCAATGAAAAATTTTATATTTTGTCCAAATTGTTACCAAAATCCACCGTTTGAAGATATGTTCAAATCTAGTGGTTGTAATCGTTGTACAAATGATCGTTGTAACTTTTCAATGGTCAACAACGTATTGGGTCCATGTCATTCTTGTAATTATAATGGTCAATTGATTTTAGATCAAGGATCAGGTCCAAATTGGAAATTTTATTGTAATCATTGTCAATTTTCAATGACATTGTTTAAAGGTGCATCGAAACTATCGATCGATAATCAACGGCGGTGTCAAGCATGTCGTTCGAATTTCATTTCGATTAAATATGCTGCAGATAAACTTCGTAAAGATGGTGTGAATCAACAAGATTTTTATGGTTGTTTATGGTGTTCAAGTGAATTACGGCAAACAGTTGAAGCCATTCAAAATTATTCAAAAAGTTTTAATCAATCATTGCAGAACAACGCTAATAATCAACGAAATTATGATCGCGGAGGACATCGTGGTGGTGGACACCATCGTGGCGGAAGCTCCAGAGGAAGAGGAAGTACACGAGGAAGAGGTGGTGGTGGTGGAGGTCGAGGTAGGGGAAATTTTCGCGGAAGATGACCAGGATAAAAAACCCAAAAGTATGGGGAATTTTATGGAAATTTCCATTTGTTTTTTAAAAACTAAAATTTTTTTAAAATTTTATTTCAATAGTTTGTAATAAAATCAATCGATCAATATAATTCATGATAAAATAATAATTAAAATTCAAATAATTAATAATAAATGATTATAAGCCAAATATATAAGCTAAAAAATATAAATCATTTGTGTTTTGTGTGGAAATGCTTCGTATTTTGGGTGTTTATACGTGGAATATGATGCATGCTCATGGAATCAATGTATGGAATTGTTTCGATCAATTTTTGGTCCACCAAAAGTCCATAAGGAATGATAATGTTTTGTTGTTTGTTGTGTGTGTATTGGAAATGTTGTTGTTGTGTGGTAGTATAACCGGAATAATTTGACCATTAGTGGTGATCAGTGGTGGCGGTGTTTGTTGTCTTTGTGTTGTTTGTGGTGTTTGTTGTCTTTGTTGTTTGTTTGTTTATTCGATGTTTATTAAAATTGATTCATCGGTCAATAATTGGTCGAAATATATATGTTTGTGTGTGTTTATATGCAATGTCAATTGGTCTGTATTGATCTGTCCGATGAGTTGATGCCGATTTAATCAATTGAAAATGCTTGTTGACAATCAGCACCAACTACTTTATGGACAGATCAATGTTTTATATCAAATTCGAATTTAATCTTTTTCAAATTGCTTGAATATCTTTTAATGTTGTTTCAACTTCTTCTTGTAACAAATGTGATTTTTCCCGCTCACCCGATAGTTCTTCTTCTAAATGATCAACTTCAGATTGAAGCTTTTGTACGGTACGTTCGGCCAATTCGGCACGTGCTTCAGCCTGTGTTTTCAATGGGTGATTTTAGAAATGATTAGAAATTCAAGAAAAACACGTGGTAAAAAATTCAACGAACCTCTTTAAGTTTTGCCGACAACATTTTTATACGATTCTCGTATGCTTGTTCACGTATGTATGCTTTTTCTTCATTTGCTTCCAATGATTTTAAATTATTGCCCATAATCCTTAATTCACTTTCTAATTCGGCTGCTTTACTGTTTTGATCGAATGTATATTACAAAGAATACAAATATGTCAATGATACAATTCAAATGAATGAGCCCAAATGAGCTCCAACAAAACAAACCTTTCATTTTTCGATGCACGTTCTTCGGCACGTTCTAAATCGGCTTCAAGCATTGCGATACGTCTTGCCATCTAAAATCAAGATGATGATGAAACATAGATTTATTAAGTAAATTCAAACAATTGACAATCAATCAATCAATCGATTGATTGTCAGACTAATGATAATCATTGTCAAATGATTCGAATGATTCATTTTGTTGTTCTGTTCAATGGCTTTGAATAGTTATCTATGTTATTTATCAATGGTCGTTACCTAATAATTTTTGAATGATCTTTTGATGCTTCGGCATTCTAAATACATCATGATAGCTCTGATCCATCATGATGGATCATCAAACATAACTAAACTAAACTATCTCTGATCAAAATCCTTTCATAGATTAACACACATAAATCCCTCCTCATAATCCATCTACTATTACATCCATCTAATCGCAAACGAAATCAAAGTAATTCGAGTTGATTCGAATTGATTTCACTTATTTTAACAATTACGAAATACGAGCGAAATTTCAAATTAATAAACAATAAACAAAATTCGAAATTTATTTAATTTAAAAAATATTATATCTTAATCTTGATTTAAAAATTCAATTTAATTTTAAATTATGGCAAAAAATCGAATAGCAAATCAATCAGAATCAATCACATTAATCATGTTATATTCATCGCTTTCATATACTGTAAATATAAATAAATAATTGAAAAAATGAAATTAGAATCAAATAATCCCATAGATAATTCAAGTCTTGATAGATCTGTACAAGATAATCAATCCATTTCGAAAGACATTCAAAGCCAATGAACATTGATGAAATCATCATTTGATCATCTGACCCTTGTGTGTGTATGGTGTGTGTACATGTGAATGATGGATACCTTCATCTTACCTCTTCATATTTTTTATCCGATTCTTCAGCAATTTGTCTTGCTTGAACCAGTTGAGCTTCCAAAAATGATATACGATCATCTTCCATATTTGTTTTGGTTTCCAATGTTTTCCGTATACGTTCACTTTCATCAGCTGTTTGTTGAGCTTCTTCCAATTTTAACAGTGTTATCCGAAGACGTTCTTCATTTTTTTCCAAATTATCTTCAATCATTTGTATTCGGCGATTTAATTGTGATACTTCGGATTCGGCCTATTTGGATGGTTGGTTGTTTGTTTTGAATGAAAATCATTGAAACATTTGAAATGATTTGAAATAATTTGAAATGATTCAAATGTGTCAAAACAAAAACAAATGCAATCAAATCGAATTGTTTGTATGACCAATATTGGTCATTTATATTTCTGGCATGTATTGCGCTTTGTATTATTGATAAACAATAAACAATCATAGAAAATGATGATTTCAAATGTTGATCACAAATGAAATAAATCACGATTCATCCAAATTAAATGTAATATAATTGATTGATTGCTCAATCAATTATATTACATTGTATTAATTACAAATGATGCTCTCACACGCTCATAGATACGAGATGATCGGATTAAAACGAATGTAAACAAACGGCCGCACCCAACGGCGGCGGTAATCTGATCCGAATCATTATTAAGATTAGGTGCATCATATTGATTAGGATTGATCAATCGATTTGATCGATCAACTTGGTGATCAATCGATTCAGTGATTAATCGATTCTGGTGATCAATTAATCAGTTGATCCAATTTGTGTGGATCAAACAAGATTCAAAATTTAACCCTTCACCTACCTCTTCACGGCGACGCTTTTCGGCCACATAACGTTGATAATTTTCTTGTGCCGATTCTTGTGATGCTTCCAAATCTTCTTTCATGGCACGCATCTTTTTCTTTAAAACATCCAATAATGATCCTTGATTAGCCATTTTGATTGATTCGTTGAATGAATAACTCGTTGATTCGAATAAAATTTCAAAAAACTCAAAAAAACACCAAAAAACACAAAGGTAAACACAAACAACAATTTGATGAACTCAGGTAAACAAAGGTAAATACAAATCAATGGTCAACAATTGGCCGAATATTTAATATTCAACAATGGCAGTGAATATTGGCAGAAATTCTTCAAAATTATTCAAAAGGTGGAATATATCTAATATCGTTGCGTGTGTGATTTATGGAATGTTTCAATTTCAATTATTTTTTTGATTTAAATCAAATCAAATCAAAGTTCACCATCAAACAAACAAACATCACCATCGAGCAAACAAAGTCAATTCACAAATGAATTATAATCATATCAAATCACAAATATCACATAGAAAACTTGTCAGATTTCAATGGCAATCTATTTTCCACTGACTGTTTATATATTCATTCATATATCATTTGATGATAATCGCGGTTGATTAGTTGCTTGGAGTCTTTTGAGTTCTAAGTGTTTATGAATTGAAATGAGTCGAAATGAAATGGAATGATTATGATGATCATCTAACCATTCGAAAACACCATCGAAATCACCGTCACCATTAAACCACCAGTGATAATTTACTACAACAACAATGGCACCATGACAACGACCAAACCCGAAAATTTCTGTTGTTTGTTGCAGGCTCGTCGTCGTTATTATTCGTTGTTTACCGCGGGAACACAAGTTTTTGACGAAAGCTTTATTCACAATTCAATTCAATGTTCAATTCAATCTACCGAGACACACACACATCGAGAGGTACAGGTTGAAATTGAATCAAATATGATGGTAAGCAATGGATATTCACCACCACCAAAATAACTAAACCAAAAGTGATTTTTTTTTGGTTAAACCACACCAAAAAAATGCAAAAAGATACAAGGTAAATGATTCAAAATACTTGTAGTAGTCGATGGTAAAGCTACATCGAACGATGATGATGATGATTGGTGATTTCAATAAAACACACATATACATACGATTAACACAATTGAAATTATACTGCAATGAATCGAATGAATCGTCTCGATTGAATCCTCTCATATAATCATCAATATTATCATTAAACAATTATTTCTTGTGTTTGTTTGCGTACATATATCATTACATACATCCAACAACACATCGAGTATGTGTCCCATATTTATATATTCAATTTAGCTCAATTCAAAGCTTAATGCATAATCATTGCATCAAGGCGGTGGCTCATATTGCTTGTAGCTTGTTTACATATGTTTTGTATGGCTGTCTATGAGGCTGTTTGTTTGCTTGCTTGCTTGTTTTTTCTCACTTTTAAGCTATAGCTTCAAGCTTCAAATGCTGCTGGCGTCGTCGTCGTTTGTTGTTGTTGCTGTAATTTTCAATTATTGGCCAACACACATATGTTTGAAGGTTGAATCTATGAGTCTATATGCCTGTGTGTTTATGTTTCATTCATTTTTCATTTCATCCAAAAGTTTTCTATGAATGAAAATGAAACTATGAGTAAAATACTACTACAGGCATCATGCTGTGTTACCATATGATAGCAGCCTGAAGCAGCAGCATTTAAATATTGAAAGTTACGCGCAAATTTACTTGTATTTAGGGTGTGTGATTGTTTCATTCAATGTGTTTGTATGCGCGCGCTCATATGTCTACGGTGTTTACGTTGTTTTAATGTTGCAGGTTTGCTCTTAATTTGCTTTTTTTTACCATTTAAAATCATCTGATGTGTTGTTGTATTGCTGTGTATCTGTGTGAATGTATGTCTTGGACATTTAAATATTGCACCAATGAATTAAATGAATGAATGAAGGTGAGAAATGATTTTTGAAAAGAAAAAAAATGTAAACAAATGCGCACGCCATCTGTTGTCGTCGAAATGAAACACTTGAAATTTAAATTTTTTTGTTTTGAATTTTTCTTTGCTAAAAATCAAAATCTTACCTTATGAATACCTTTTAAGATACTTTTCAACAGGTGTTTCGATTTATTGTTATTTTCAGTGATTTGCGTGCACAACGAACATTGTTGAATTAGTTGAATCATCATCAATTTAAACACCTTTTCGATTTTTGGAGTGAAATCCCCCAAAACAATAAGACAAATGACTGGCAAATTGTCATAAAAAAAACAAGTAGGACCTGGTACTGGCTGAATATATTTTGTTGATTATTAATCAACAAAATATTTGATGATGATTTTGCATGATGCGCATGTTATTTGTATGTGTTTGTGTGTAGGATTTGATGCATTTTGCATTTGTTTTGACACGAAATTTTCGAATAAAATATTTGAAATAATGAATATATTTACGAACCTTTTTCAATTGATTTTGTTTCAAATCACGTATTTCATTTGCAATAATACCAAATCTCAGTATTGTATTCGAATACATTGGTGAATTGAATGCAAGACCAGGATAGCCAGGTGATGATTGTCGTTGATGGCTTAAACGACGTTGACGTCGTTGTAGCTCTTCTGTTTGTATACTTGAACAACGTAAATATGAAATACCATCATCTTGCTGTGGCTGTTCGGATGTTTCATCATCATCATCTTCAATTATATCATCAATACCGATACCATCATCAATATCATTGATATTATTATTATTGTTGTCGATAATATTATTGTATTCGTTAAATTCTGTTGTTGGTATTGATGATGTTTCAATGCCATCACCATTTGTTCGTTTATTATTGCTGCCATTGTTATTGCTGTCATTAAAATCACAACCATCAGCTGGTTCACGTTCCATGTGATGCTTTGTTTGTTTGGCAAAACAATTTTGAAAATTTGAATTATTTGAATTATTTGAAATATTCAATTTCGAAAAAGCGAATAAATCTAAATAAATAAATGAGTAAATGAGTTTATTAGTTTTGAAATTCTCGATATTACTAATTTTAATCAAATACTTGTTGCGCTATCTTTGATATATCGTCGATATAAGGTTGATATCTTTGAATATCGTTGATTTACTTGACAAAATCAGGCAAATTATCACTTGAATCGAATCAATCAGTATTTGAATTTGCTGCTCTCATTGATTAGCCAACAATCGGACCATATTTTACCATTGAATTTATGATCGCATTTATTTACAACGAATTGAGCTATATTTGTGTGTATATAAATATAGATATATTGAAAGCAAAACATTGAAAAAATAGCGCATTTATAATAAAAATAAACATTTATTATTATTAATAAATATACAAACAAACAAATGTACACTAATTATATAAATTACACCACTAATTATACGTATTAAACGAGAACATCGAAATACATAAACATACTGTTTCATATAAGCGATGCTTTAAGATGTTTTTATTAATAATATTAATGAATGTAAAGCAAATGAATGAATAAATAAATAAATCAATTTTAGAAAAATTAAAATAAGAAATGAATGAAATTGCGCAACAAGTGGCTAGTTCGGCTCGGCATCGGCAGATGGCGTTAGTATTTTCGAATTTTTTTTCTGAAATTCCCGGGAAAATTTTCGCAGTTTTTTTGCCCGGGAAATTTCTTGGATTCGAAAATCGAAACAAAAAAAAAAATTCTGTCAACTCGTTAAAGCACACGTGTCTTAAGTCATTGGGTTGATTTGCTTTTTTGGTGTATTTTTATTGATTCTCAGCTTAATCATCTCAATTCGCCTGCAATTCTTGATTTCAGATTTTTCCCCTTCTGAAAATGATTCCATCATTCCAACGATTTTCAATTTTTCTACTGATTTTCAGTCAAATATCATTGATTTTATCGGCTTCGGCAAGTCTCAATGATCAAGATAAACAACGATTACGTCGAGTGGTTGAACTTAAATCACCATTATCAGCAAATACATTGCCGAACATTTATTATAATGTAAATTTGAATTATTTATTAGATAAAAAAGTTCCAACAAATTCGGCCGATATTTGTAAACATATTCAAACGAGCGTTTCAAGTGATACAATTGAAAATATTTACTATCAAGTTCTATTATCGAAACTTTTGAATAATTGTCCAATTGATTCAGCAAAATTACTGAAAACGCTACCGACATTGATTAAAGATAATTCAAATGTACAAGAGCTGTATCAATATGGCATCGCTATGAATGCTCTTGGAAAACCATTAGATACGGCATCAAAAATACCGAAATTATTATTAGATGCATTGAAACGTGAAGATACTCTGTTGAATATTGGTCTCGCATTTCAATTGGCATCGAAATTCGCTCAAAAACAAGATCAAAATCAATTTGTTGAAAAAATACCCGATGTTATTGTACAAGCAGATGAAATAAATGGTAAATTCTTGCAATTTGAAGGTGGTCTTGGTGTAACATCAGCCGTGGTTAGTGGTATTTATAAATTGACAACAGCAGCAAATAAATCAACAATCAGCATAACGAATGAACAAGCATTGAAATTTGTAAATTATTTTCTATCACGCAAATATGTCCTCACACCAAAAGGAGCAAACGAAGTAATTGAATTGCTATCATTATTCACCACCAATAATTATCATATACCATATATGATTACAAAATATGGACAATCAACACTGTCATCGATGGAAAATCCAATATTAACATTGAAAATAACCAATGTGCTGGATGAAACAGTATCACCTGGTTCAGTTGTAGCCACCTCTTTGGCCCGTACCAATGATTTAAACAACAATTTGCTGTCAAAAAATATTCAATTTAAACCCGTTACTGGCGATAGTAAATTGTTTGCTTATGATTTTTTCACCGATCAACAATTATCATCGAAATTATCGGCTGGTTTTTATAAATTAAAGTTGAATGTTTCACCATCGAAACCAGATAAACGTATTCTTGGTAATGAAGCGATTGAAATCGATATGAGCATATTGACAATGGTAAAAATTGATAATGCTGAACTAACCATAACTGATTCGGATGTTGGACAAAAGAATTTTCCGTAAGTACAAATGGTAATTAATCAACTGAATGTCATTAATTCTCCATCAATTTCAGGTTAATTTATCCATCAAAACTGGAACAAATGATTGATGTTGATTATTTACAACGTATCCAACTTAAATATCAAATAAAAGACACAATGAAAACTGATCAAACAATGAATGTACATCAATCAATGTTGCGGTTTTATCATTTGAATACCAAACAAGAAATAATATTCATTGCTGAATTAGATTCAAATGGTTTATTCTATAAAATTGATCTAAATCTTCCAACACGTTCAAAAGATTTTATGGAATTATCTGGTGAATATCAGCTAGATTTATTGATTGGTGATTCATTGATATTGAATCCATTCAAATGGAATATTGGTACAATCAATATACAATTTAGTTCTTCATCATCATCATCACAACAACAACAACAACAATCATTATCATCGCTACAAAGGCAAGAATATTCATCAAAACCAGAAATTAAACATTTATTTCGTGAACAAGACAAGCGGCCGCATGCATTCGTTTCGAATTTATTCACAATGTTAGCAATGGTACCATTGTTAGGCTTGTTTGTTGCTGTAAGTATTGATTATGCCAATTTTAATGTCAATTCCATTGATTAATTTTTATTCTTTCATTTATGAACAACAGTGGTTCAAAATTGGTGTCAATTTATCAAATTTTCAATTCACTCTATCAGCCCTGCTATTCCATAGCAGTTTGGCCGCAATATTCTTACTATATGGATGTTTCTTCTTGGCATTAAACATGTTTCAAACGATAAAATATTTAGCCGGTCTTAGTTTAATCATATACCTTAGTGGCCATTCATTATTATCGAATCTAATACGTAATAAGAATAAATAGAATGATACATATATATTAAAGATATTTGTAAACAAACAAATAAACATATTTTAAAAAGTATATTCAAAGTTCAAATAAAATTTTTAAAATCGCAAGTTTTTGATTATTGAAAATTGTTTAACCATTAAGTGTTAACGACAGATTGCGCAGGTTAACCTTTAGCGTGAAACCATTGCCATGGTGATTTGGTTGTTGAAAGAACAAAAAAAAAAAAAAAAAAAAATTCACAAAATTTGTTTTGTGAATTTGTTGTGTTTAAAGTAAAGACTATAGTTCTGATTAATTAAAATCTGATTTTAATTAATTAATCTAATCAAATTAAATAGATTCGAATCATTTGTTGTAATTAATTGAACTTTTTTTCAAGATTGAAGACCTTCAACGACAAACGATTCGAATTCAATTTGCGAAGACAAAGATAATTAATTGATTCATTGATTTCCCTCAATGTTTGCCATGGTCAATCCGTTTGTACAACATATCGAGGCTCCAACGATTTTCTAATACTTCAAGAATTCATTGAAAAATACAATTAATCATCAGAGCGAGATTGATCAAATTGAATCTTCGTAAAAAAGAAAATCTCAGCGAAAATCACAAATATGACAATGAAATCATTGATTTCATTACGTTTCATATCGCTTGTGGCACATTTAGTCCTTGCCATCGTATTCATCACTGATCGTGTATGTATCTATTGCTTGAGCTTACAATACGCGCCAGCTGTGCTAAGCTTGTTTTGTGTGCTTTGAGCTTTAAGCTTTTTTTAAGAGGTTCTAATCTTGTGCATTTTTCACATTTTTCCAGGATTTCAATGTACGAATATGTATCTCTTGGAATTATGATTCAGATGAATATTGGTCCAAAGATTATGAGTAAGTAATATCTCTTGATGATTCCTTGAAATTCAAGGGTTAATACCTCTGTAATTATTTTGTTTATTTTTTCACCCTAAAGGCTAACAATTGGATTATCATTATCAATCGTTTTGATCGTTTTAGAGCTGTTACCATTCATCTTTGGCATATCAATGATAGTGGCTAAACAGAATTTATTTTGTAAGTTTGCTTTACATTCCTTATCACACCCTTTGACCTCTGCATAACCTTCGGTCAACCTTTGGTTGACCTTTGATAATAACCTCTTAACTTTAACCTTTTAATTGTTTTTTCCTTCATTTCTTTGATTTTTTTCCTTCATTCTCCTTTCGATTTTGCCCTAAAATAGCATTTTGTATGCACACAATCGGAACTATAACCTTCACATTGTTCATGCTGAATGGATGGCCATGTCAATTATTTTGGTTAATATTTTCAACGACCATTATCGCACCATTCATTGTTGAATTGATTATATTCGCTCAAACAATATTATTAATGAAATATACGAATTTATCATATTATTAGATAATATTTTTGATTAATATTGAAGGTTATAACCTATTCAACTTACAATCCTCTGAACAATTTCGAAGCCTTTGACTGGCCAGCAACCAGCACCAAGACAAACCTTTGAAAAAACCAGCTGTCATTCCACGAATATCTGGCCAAACATCGAACATCTTTGACTCATAATTTCTGGTCTTGAAGTAAATTAAGACTTCTTCATTCTGCTTGTCACACTGAGTATCTGTGTACATGACCCAATTGACTTGATATTGTTGATTGTCAACCAACAAACAAACTTACTTGTCAGTAATTCAAAATGTCTCTCTCTCTCCACATCTTTACTCCACCATTTTGACCATTCAAATTCGACCAAATGAACATTGATAGTAATAAGATCACACATATGAATATCCTTTGATAAATCATTGATGATACGAAGGTTCACTAAAAGGATATGACCTCGAACATGTCCAGCAACCAGCAGCATTGGCAGCAGCAGCAGAGTATCAATACTACTGAATGAATGGATGGACGAATGGATTGAAATCGAGCAAAACCAGTCCTTGAGGACTCCTATGGAGCGGCATTCATCCATATATGTGTTCATATGTGTTTGTTCATTGAAACCTTTGAAGGAAATTAGAAGAAAAATAAATAAAATATTAATGAATCTTTCTGAATGTATTTGAATGGTGGTCAAATCAGCCTTAATATTAGATTGTCCCATATGTTTTTGTCGATTTTCCAATGATTTTCTACGATATAATTGGCAAGAACTTTGCGGACAACCCAATCAAAAACCAAAAACTAACCTTTCAAACGTTAATCTTCGATTGAATCATTCGATTATCTCTGGTTTTTTTTATGTATATACCGTATGGATGAGAAATGTACAAGGTTTGGTCCCTTTTAATTTATTTTTTTTTTTAAATTTCGAATTCCAATGATTCACAGAACAATTTCTAATAAATTTCACCCTAGGAAATAATTCCCTATGGAAGATTCCCGATAGATTTTCATTGGATTCGTCTGGACGACTTGGAAACCAGAATTCCAGCCCAAATTCTGGAACAAAATTCCATTTCATAGGTTCTACCACCACCACCAGAATTCGTACCAGAAATTTTTGGGCCAGACCCAAATATACCACACGCCAAATGCCATCGAATTTAAAATTGAATGGAAAAATCATTAAAACATGATGAGCCCAAATGTGGCCAAAAATACCCACAAATGATGATGAAATTTTCCAGGGTAAAAATTTCAAGTTTCAATGTGTGAGTATCTATCTGCTGTATCTGTATCTGTTGTGTATCCATTGACAATCAGCCAAAATGGATCCTTGGGTATTACCAAATGCGCAATATTCAAAACCAATATTCATGCCCAAGGTCCTTTGATTATTATTATTATTGTCATGGTTTGAACCTATGAAATTGGAAAAAACCAGAATTTTTTTCAATGATTCATTGATCTCAACTATTACACCCTCATATTTTCGACTTACCTTTATTAATTCAGTGATGATTATTATCAGGTCGTAAACCACATTTGGTTGCCCCCCACTCACCTTTGTTTATCACCCCCCCCCAATAACATAAGGGGTTTGTCTACTGATTACTGGTTGACTTGTCCATCACTTGCAAGGTAAACGTTCGGGCGAGTCATATTTGAATTTGTTGCTTGTTGTGTCTCTCTCTCCTTTCGACCATTCATTTATTTACCTTTTGATATCTTTTAATGCTTCGAATGAGTGTGTACATACACACATACAGACATATTAGGTTGTCCCATAAGTTCTTGCTGATTTTTTCAATAATTTTCTACGATATAACCGGCCAAAACTTTGCGGACAACCCAATATCATACATACCAACCAACCAGCTAACCAGCCATTATTACATAACCCGAAATGTTTGTTCTCGGGATCCAATCTCGGGTGTAGAGTGTGGTTACTTACTGGTCATATATGTCGTCTTCGATTTGGTGATAAACAGGTTCTTCAGCTTTTTCTAAGTCTTTGGACGGCTGGTCTTTGTGTTCACTCTCAATTCAAAGGGTCGGTCGATTATTGTAAACTTGTCGTACCTTGTTGTTTATGGATGATCATCGAATCTTACCTTAATTCGACCATTGAATCTATTCGAAGCTTGCTGCTGCTCAATGGGTGACCATTCATGAGAGACTATACCTTTTCGGAAATGTTCCGGTTTGCTTGGTTTTTCTTGGTTTGGTTCTGGTCATTTTTTGTGTTATGAGGTGAGACCTATTGGGTCGCAATAGACGATTAGGTAGCAATAGGTACCTCATATATAAACGACGTACACTCCAGCCATCTAGTCACTGTTCACTAGTCTCTCGTGCCTGCAACATGGTAGCAGAGCTCTACCCACGAATTTAAATTTTAACTTTGTGAATTTTTATACTTGTGAATTTTTTCAACGGCTTTTTATTCTTCTTTGCTTTAATCTATAAATTAATTGTGAAAAATAATAACATTTACCATCGTGTGAAGTAATTAAAATGGTTGAAACTAGAAGTGCATCAAACAATATGGCGAATGAAAATAATTTGGTTGATTCCTTGCGAAATTTGGTAAACAATTTGGTTGATTCCTTGCGAAACTTGGTGATGGCTGAAAATCAACGTCCAAAAATCAATCCAGCACCACTGAATATAAAATTTGATGGAGACAATTTAAAAGATTGGCTTTTCGAACTTAAATTATGGGCGATCGAAAGCAAGTGTGATGAATTGTTGGACGTTGACCAAATGATAATTGGAAAAGAAGAAGACATCAAAATGATAAGAGCAACAATCTTGCGAAACATGAATCGAGATATCGCCATGTTGGTTTGTGATAAGAATTTACCATCTGAGATCATTGAAGAATTGAAAGCAAGATATGAACAGTCGTCCAGCAGAAAGATGGTTCAATTGCACGCAGAATGGAACGCAATTAAAATGAAACCTGATGAATCGTTACAGGCGTACATATCAAGATTTGACCTAAAATTACAAGAGGCTAATAAAGCCGGAGCAAATATTCCAAATGAAATCATTATTGACAAATTCCTCAAGAGCTTAACATCTAAATATGATTCTTATAAACAAGTCTTAGAAATGAGTGATAATCTGGATTATCTTACAATCAAACAGAAATTAATTGGCATAAAATTTGATAATGATAATAATAACAACAGCCAAATTCCATCAAATCAAGCTTTTCAATCGAATCAACAAAATTTTCAACGGTCGCGCAGAATGCCGCGTAAATGTTACAACTGTGGTTCAGCCAATCACATTATTAGAAATTGTCCAACCGCCATTTTGCAACGTCAGCAGCGCCAACAATATGGCCGACAAAACTTCAACCATCAAAGGCGAAATGTCAACAGTCGTCGCGCATTGTTGTCACAGCAAGATGAAAGTGAAAGCATTGAACAACACTACGCATTCGCCGTACCAGACAGCAACAATTCAAATGAGTGGTATGTCGATAGCGCTTCATCGAACCACTACTCCAACAGTGATTTGAACTTCAAGAACAAGCGCAATCATATTTCAACGGTTTTGGCGGCCAATGGCCAGCAATGTTCAGTGCAATCGATTGGTGATATGGATTTGAAAACAGAAAATGGAGTCGTGATGAAATTAAAAAACGTCCAATATATACCAGAATTTGAGAAAAACTTGCTTTCGGTTCCAGCAACCTGTGACCGCGGAAACATTGTCATTTTCAACCGTAACGAATGCATCTTTGTAGATGAAAATTGTGATTTGTATTTCGACGAAACTAAATTGAAAATGAAAGTTCCCCGAAAAAATAATGCTTATGTATTCAATGCAAATAAAACAAATTTTGACAATTATCCCATGTCTCTATTTAATGACGAAAACAATGCTTTCGCGGTAATACCTTGGCATCGTAGATTTGGCCATCCAGGCATAAACAAATTATCCAGAATGTTGAACACCACAATCAGACATTTAGATTGTGAAGAATGCAATATGACCAAAATTGTTAGGACTTCTCATCCTGAGAGATTTGAAAATTTCAAATTGATGCAACGTGTCAGTGCTGATATTATGGGCCCGTTGCCTGATTCGTTTGCTGGCCATAAATATGTATTACATCTAGTTGAGCATTCATCTTCATTTGGTGGTGTCTACATGATCAAGACAAAAACAGAAGCGGTAAAATATGTCATCGATTTCATCAATTATTGCGAAAATCAAACAAACAAAAAATTGAAAGAGTTTTTCTCAGACAATGGCACTGAATTCATAAATTATCAGTTGCAATATCATTTGAAACAGAAGGGTGTAGCATTTTTAACATCAGCACCGTATACACCTCAACAAAACGGAAAAATTGAGAGGAGAAATCGCACTTTGATGGAATGTGCACGCACATTACTCAAAGACGCTAGAATGCCTGATGATTGTTGGCATTTAGCCGTAGGCTGTGCAAATTACCTTATCAATCGATGGCCATCAAGACGAATGTACGTTCCATTCGAGAAATTTACTGGTCAGACCGCAGTGTATAAACACATGAAAATATTCGGATCATTGGTTTATTATCGACTAAGTGACAACATGATACCGAATAAATTTGAATATCGCGGTTCCAAAGCTGTGTTTGTTGGGTACACAGAATCGTCAAAAAACTATTTGCTGATGGACCCAAAGACCAGAAATGTCTTCAAAGCCTGTGATGTTGTGTTTAAAGAAGAGATCATGGGTTTTCCCGAAATTATGAATAACGCTTCGAATGAAATGCCGAGCGTATCTACAGCAAATAGTAATGATAATGGAAATACAAATATTGCCTGTGCAACAAGTAGCACAGATGTGATTACATACAAACAGGCCATTGAGTCAGCAGATCATGACAAATGGGAAGCGGCCATGGATCAAGAATTGAAGAGCTTGATCCAGAAGGGTGTGTATGTAGTGGTGGATCAAGCTCCGAAGAAACCGATTTCAACGAAGTGGGTTCTGCGAAAGAAATCGGATGGACGCTACAAAGCCAGATGTGTGGTTCGAGGATTCGAACAATATGGAATCAACAATCTGTACGCGCCCACACTTCACACATCATCGTTATTATCAGTATTGAGCGTTGCGCTGACCAGAGGGATGGCGATAAGACAGTTTGATATCAGCACAGCGTTTCTAAATTCAAAGCTGGAAGAAGAAGTATATGTAAATCCTCCGCCAGGAGTGAAAGATAAAGTTTGGCGATTAAATAAGGCGCTCTACGGCTTGAAACAAGCCCCTAGAGCTTGGTACCAAACTCTGGCCAACTATTTGAAGATTAATTTGAGATTAAAAAGTTCCCTGGCTGATCCATGCGTCTTCTATGACACGCATGTGATCTTGGCTGTTTATGTTGATGACATCATTATAGCGGGAACAGACGAATCGATAGTCAACAGCATCATTAACAAAATCAAAGTGAAGTTCGAGATACATGACGTCGGCGATTGTTCCAACTATTTGGGTATCAATATAGATGTCAACGATAATGTTATATACCTGGATCAAAAAGCCTATATTGATAATGTATTAGAAAATTTCGGCATGATCGAATGTAATCCAACGCAGATACCAATGGATGATTTTATTGATTTCAATAATTGTCCAATCGACAATAAGTATCCGGTGAAAGAGCTGGTGGGCAGTTTAAATTACATCGCGTCCCGGACCAGACCAGATATTGCGTTGTGTACTTCGTATCTGGGACGATTCGCCGACAAACCGAGTGAACAACTGTGGAATGCGTGCAAACGTGTCCTCAGGTATCTTAAAGGAACCAAGAACCAACGGCTGAAGATCAAGCCTGTTGAAGATCAGATCATCAATGTGTATACAGATGCGAGCTTCCGATCTGATAATAACTGTCATTCAACAAGTGGTACACTCATTATGATGGATAAATCGCCAGTGTACTGGTCATCGAAGAAGCAGCAACGTCTAGCTCAATCAACTAGTGAAGCTGAATTGACCGCGGCGCTAGAAGGCTGGAAATCCGCCGAGCCGATTCGACAGCTGCTGCAAGAATTTGGAATGAAATTAAAAATGAAACTTCACATTGACAACAGTGCTGCAGAAGCCATCATGCGTAATAACGCATTTAAGAGATCGCGATATTTCGATTACGATCAGAAGGTTCTGGTCTCGAAATTGAATGAAGATAATAATCTAATATTGAATAAAGTACCGACATCTGAACAACTGGCTGATGGTCTGACGAAGCCGCTGAACAAAATCAAACTTCAACAGTTTACTGGCAGTGTACTCGTTTAGAAGGGTGTGTTATGAGGTGAGACCTATTGGGTCGCAATAGACGATTAGGTAGCAATAGGTACCTCATATATAAACGACGTACACTCCAGCCATCTAGTCACTGTTCACTAGTCTCTCGTGCCTGCAACATTTTGCTCCGTACACTATGAACGATTGTCTTCTGATCTGTTTTTTAGAGTGCATTTTCGGGTACAAACATGAGGAGGAGGATGAATGAATGTAAACAATGAGCAGGAGGAGGAGAAGGAGGAGGAGGAGGAAAACTTTGGCTTCCAAAAGCCAAAAAACATTCGATTAGTTGGCGCTGTTTGGGGTCTTCGATTCGGTGCTTGATTTGGTTTCACTTACTGATCTCGTTCTTCGTCATGTTTAAATACACACAGAGTGCACAGTTTGTCGCCATCACCACCACCATCGCCATCATTGCCAGCACCACCGTTCAACCATTTGGGTTCGATGTCCTCGAAAAAATTTTTTGGTTTTACGGGGTCGTATTTTCATTTTTGTCATTTCACGAATCTTGGTCGTGACCAATCGTCCGTATTTCGGGGCTGTCCACAATACTGTCACTGATTTCCACGAATTTGTGTGGACAAGTTTTGACATTCGAATGGACCCTGTACCCTAAGAAAAATCCCTGGCCACAGCTGTTCATCGATGTTCTGCTGGATTTCGGGAAGAATTTGCTCCGAATGACCAGGTAATTCGGACTGAATTCAGTCAAAATCTTTGTTCATCGGGCCATTTTCAATTTAATTCGTGTAAATTTCGATTTTTGGCATCCAAATTTCACCAATTGACAGGTGTTTTTCTACTTCCAGTCATTTCAATTCATTTTATTAAATTATTTAGGTTCATACGATAAGTTTTTGCCGATTTTCTCATCAATTCTCTATGATATAATCGGCAAAAACTTTTAGGACAACCTTAATATTTAGGTTCTTCATCATCAAATCATAAATAAATAAATATCAATGAAAACAAGAACAAACAATGAAAATATCGACAGGTGTCCTTTAGTTTGCTGATGTTTGTTGATGCTGTGTCAGCCACCATCGTAGATACAATACACGATCGAGGCCCATTTAGCGATGTCAAACTACCTAATAGAAAAAACAAAAGAAAAATTCCTTAGTCATTTCGTTTAGTAGAAATATTTGGACAAAGGTTTAGACCTTTGTTTTTTGTTGATTTTCGTTGGGGGTACGAACCTTTTTTAACCTTTTATCTTTGTTTAATTTAGGCTCTTCACAGGGTTTTTCATGGGTTCAATTACCATCTCGGCTGGTTGCTCAATGATAAGACAAACACATTAAGCATCTCAAACATTCTTAAGGATGCAACTTATAGCCAAAAGCATCTTTGAATTATGGTAACATTAAGACCCCGAATGGTCAGAGTTCATCAGAGGTCAAACTGATGATGATGGTGATACATGACAAGCTAAAAATAGCGTAATAAAAAGGACTGCGTGGTGGCTGATAATGATGAACGATTGAAATTGAAAACTGGATGAATGCTTTGGGCTAGTTTGGCTGGATGGCTGATTGCGCAAGTTTTTTTTTCGATGGGTTTTAGGCCTCTTAATCATCATCATGATCATTCCAATGGGATGTGTTTATCGGGGCTTCGAGGGAAAATTCCCGAGAAACTCACCGAGGAAAAAAATTTCTTTGGATTTTTTTTTTCGAAGGCCAAATTCGAATTCGAAATTCGAATTTCGAACGATTTGGGCTGGTCCATTGCCTCCTCCTCCTCATCGTCGTCGTCTTCCTCCTCCTCCTCCTTATTAAAATTTAAAAGTCCTTATGGAATTTTTAAGCTATTTTTTTATTAATTAGGTTGTCCGATAAGTTCTTGCCGATTTTCTTATGATTCTCTACGATATAATCGGCAAAAACTTTTCGGACAATCTAATAGAATTCAAAAACCTAAAACGAGAAATCCTTTTAAATTTTGTGGTAGCGGTCGATGAATGTGTTACGCAGAATAATCGGGTCCTTGCCAAATTACATGGAAGCAAAAAAATTGATCCTTGAAGACTAATTTTTCCAAATAAAACCTGATCTTCGACAAGGTTTTTTGAACCCGAAGGGACTACGCCTTTCAACGTAAATGTTTAAGAAATTTCTTTGTTCAATTGGGCGCCAGAGTTTCGAATGTGCTCTCCCAGCCTTCTTACGCACAGAACTCTCAGTGTTTCCTGTGTTTATTTTTCACAAAGCTTTTGCACAAAGCAAACAAACAAGGATCCCACCATCCACCACCAGCCGTTGTCCTTGTGTTTGTTAAGAGAGAAATTTTTTTTTTTTTTTTTTGAATTTTTCTGCTGATCAGGGTTCGTGCTCCAGCCAAAATACACATGTACAAATACACACGCCAAAAACTACCAGCCACCACCGCCACTACTACTACCACTTTTTTTCTTGTGAATTTAGGTTTGTGAATAACGCCCTTGTTTCGTTTACTTCGCCTTCAATGATTCATTGTTGCCCGGAGGGGATTAATTGTTGCCCGGGGGGCGATTCATTCTTAGGAAACAGACATACAAGTGTTCGAATGTGTGTGTGTTTTCGAAAGGAACGAATTTATCAAGGAAATCTTGCGCGAACAGACCAAACAACAGCAGCAAAGGCAGCAATTGTCGTAATGAAGAGAATGAAAAAACCTGAAACGTATAAATTGGAAAAAAAATTGTCACAATTCATTATATATGTGTGGCCATATGATCGAAAAGATCCAAGGATTCTGATTAATCATTTTTTTTTCAAAATTCAAAATTTAAAGCGTGCATGGCGTTTGGGTAGTGGCTATGTGGCTGATGAGTTACTGTTGGTGGCCGTGATGTGTTTGGTGGCGACTGCTGCTGCTGCTCCTATGGTTTTTTCACTATTCGCTACCACTGCTGACTGCTGCTGCTCATGTGAAAAGGTGCTGGAGAGGTTTGATTCACTGTGTATGCATTAGGTTGTCCCATAAATTTTGGCCGTTTTTTTTAATTTTTTTTAATTCGAAAAACAGCAAGAATTTATGGGACAACCTAATATTTGAGTGCGCAGACTGAGTGAGGGAGAGCCATGTACATACATACATACACACACACACACACACACACACACGAAAACTGGATACTGAATAAGCAGCCCACTGTGCGTGTACATGTTTAGTGTGTGTGTGTGTGCAGGATGCAAGGCACCGAAAGATAGCGAAGTAATGGTGAATTTTTGGGAAGAGAAAAATAATTCAGCCAAAATTCACACACACACACAGAGACCAAACGCAATTGATTCAATGCTGACACACACAGATACACACACTGAAAAATACACGCATTAAAATGTTGCGCGCGTCACCGAAAAGTTTTTGAAATATTTTTTTTCAGTGAAGCTTTGAATGTTGGTGAAAGACGCAGCCAAAAAAAAAAAACCAATTGATTGAAAACCATTGAAAAACGTTCGAAAACCAGCTAAAATTTGAATGAAAATTCGATTTAAATTAATTCAAAATAAAAGAAAAATTCATACATACCATGACATGATGCACCAACTCATACACACACTCATATTTTCACCAATTAACTGACAAGTGACAAGTAAAATATTCGAAAATTTTGATTCAAATTTCAGTCCACCAATCGTCATCGTTGGTCAACATCATCGCATGTAAACATACAATTGAAAAGTAACCAATGATATTTTTCATTGAATTGCAATGACTTGAATTGAAATGCTTATGGTGAAATTTGAATTTTTTGAAATTTGAAATTTCTTCATGTTAAATGAATTGAAATTTGAATTTTTCTATGTGTTTTGTTGATTGAATTTCGTTGAATTTAAATGAATTTCGTTGAATGTTTTCAATTGATTTAAAGCTGAATTTTTCAATTTTGAAAATTTGAAAATTGAAATTGCAATTCATTGATTGATGGCAATTCATTGATTCATTGCAATTCAATCAAAAATAAATTCAAAGTAATCGATCATTTTTTTTGGATCACATGATTCAATTAATATTTCAATTTTTTTGAAAACTTGTGACCACCAGCAATATCCATCACCACCACCATTGAATTAGCAATCAACAAATATCTGAAGCGATAATTTCGTTTGTGTATGTGTAATCAAATTACGACGATCATCATTCTTCATTCTTCAAGCATCGTCTTCATCTTAATCAAATCTTCAATTTTCATCAAAGATAATTCTGCAAGATTCAAAGATTTCATTCGTTTCTTCAAACGTTTATCAGTGTTCAGAGGTGCAAGCAAGGTAAGTGTCTTATTGCGTCCAGCTTGTTTTTTGCATTGTTTTTAGAAGATTTGCAGAGTATTTTGTTGATAATATTTGAGAATCCAAAGGGTTTCTGGTGCTTCTAAGGTACCCTTGATTAGTCTAAGGGTCTTCGAACTTTTTCGGCGAGAAACTTTCTTCGAAATTCGAATTCAAACTTTATTTTTCAAAAAGAAAATTTCCCGGGAAATAAAAAAACGAAAACATTCGAATTCGAAATTATCATCTCAAAACATTCGAATTCGAAAATCTCATAACTCTTTGATTATTTTAATTGTGATGAAAATTGAATTAAATTAATCAAAAAATTGGATCCGAACAATGGCCAAAAATCATCATCATCAGCAATGATTACGATGGCTATGATGGCGGCCAACGCCTTTTACCTTCGGTTCTTTTCAGGCTCGATATTACGAAAAAATGGAAATGTTTTTTTCCTTATAATTTCCATTGAAATTTTCCATTTTGTGTGTATGTATGAATGAAGAATAACACGATACAAGATACAAAATACACCACAAGTATCCTTATAATTATTATTAGGTTTGTATTTAGCCTTTATTCATTCATTCACTCTTTATTTTAACCAGAGAAATAGCGAAATACATGACTCCATGATATTCTTGGCTTGGCTCCGCGCTCGGCACAGCACGGCACTGTGAGTTTTTTTTTGTTTGTTTGTTTCCAGTTTTTTTTTCTGTTCACTTCTTCGGTGTCTTTGAGCTGTTTGTGTGTTGGTTGGTTGTGTGTGTGTGTGTGTGTGTGTGTGTGTGGATATCCCTGTATATCAGTGTTTGTGAGCTGTTTGTGTGCATCAGTATGTTTTCAAATGATGATTTTATCGTTGTGCAAAATAGCACCAACAGCCATCCATCCATCCATACAAGCCAAAAAGCAAAAATTTGTGGTGGTAGCCTAGGACTCCCTCTCATATTTTTGCTTTTGTATCATTGGTTGGTTGATTGTGTGTATCGAGTTTATCATCATTAAATATTAGGTTGTCCCATAAGTTCTTGCCGTTTTTCCAATTATTTTCTACAAAATAACCGGCAAAAACTTATGGGACAACCCGATATATTTCTCTGTACAGCTTTTTGTACACATATTTTCATTAATGATTTTGGGGTTTTAGTTTAGTTTAGTTCGTATGAAATGAAATTTTAAAAAAATCCGGAGGATCCTCGAGTAATCATCATTATTATTATTATTATTATGGTATGATAGATTCCTTGTAATGAAATTAATGATAATAACAACAGCGACAACAACAATAATCAACAATCAAACAAGCAAGCACAAGTAAGTTAATAGCAAGCAAGCAACAATTATATTTACCATTTTTTCAATGATATTTGTTGCTGCTGCTGCAGCAGCAGCAATAAACATTGTTTTTCATATATTAGGTTGTCCAGAAAGTTCTGGCCGATTTTCATTAGCAACTCTATTGATTAAGCGGAATGAACTTTTCGGACAATCTAATATATATTTTTTCAATGTGTATTGTGTTTGTGTGCATGTTTTTCAACATATAAAGTTATATTGCTAGAAACAATATAACAAGCAAGTTATTATTGTTAAATGAAGAAATATACATGTTCAAGAAGTGTTTCAAGACATTAATGAATTGAAAATTTGAAAATTTTGGTAGGTAAAAAGACAGCAATGAAGTAATGGTAAGATTTTCAAGAAGCTTTTATCGAAATGATGAATCACGATAAAGACAAGTAGCCAAATTATCCATTATTTGGTCACGGCCCTGATACTACTTGTGGTACAAGCAAGTTTTCAAAGGCCTAATTTCCTTAGGCAAAATAATTTTGGTGAAATCTTTCGAGTGATTAACTTAGTGATTATCATTATTTTATGTGAATAATCTGTTCAATGATTCGGTGATTTTCTATGTAAATCAATTGTCATTCGTTTTTTAAACCACCCATTAGTTTTCTATGATAAATTTCTAATACTTTTTTTACTTTTTTATTTTCAGATTTGTGAACAGTATCTTATGGGTCATTGTGGTCACCAAATGTTCAAAAAGAAAATGAAATGAAAATGTTTCGTCTAAATCGTTATCATTGACCCAAGTCGCAATTAGTCATCGATGATCAATCAGCTTAATCAATTGATCAATTTCATCAAGCTTCAAACAACACATATAAATAAGCAACAACAACCAAATCAAAATCAAAAATTTTCATTTTTGCAATAAAATCAACCAAACAACAAAATTTGATAAGTTTCATCCAAAACAAATTCAAATTCATATTCGTCTAAAACAATTCAACATCAAAAACACTTGGTCAAACAGCAACAATGTAGAATCTATGAACAAATTCAATTCAATTCACCATTATTGTTTCATTATTAATTCAACATTCTCTCGTATTTCATAGTCATTACTTTGAATTTTCCAATTTTTGAAAAAAAAAATTTGAAAAAAAACAAACGAAAATCTACCATTTTGCAATGTAAGTCCATTATTTTATTTCATTTTTATTTATTTATTTCGTTTAATTGTCAACATGACAAAAGCCCAGATATTCCTATTATTATTATTATTTCAATGATTGTCCGAAAAGTTAATTCCGCTGCATTCAATAGAGTTGTGAGTGAAAATCGGAAAGAACTTTCCGGACAACCCTAAATATTATGATTGTCATTGGTGCCACACCATCATCAATGTTGTTGTTGTTGTGTTGTGTCATTCATTTGTTAAATATTTTCACTTGAATAAACACACACATAGTGAACAACATATGAGTCGAAAAAAAAATGAATTGTTTTATTTGTTTATTCATTGTGACACAAGTATCGTGAATTTTTTTATGTGAAAAAATGAATAGAATGAATGTTATGTGTGTTTGTGTATGTGCATACAGGTGTACATTTCTAATAGACACATTACACATGCATTAGGCTGTCCGAAAAGTTCTTGCCGATCTTTCAATGATTTTCTTGCGATATAATCGGCAAAAACTTTGAGAACAACCTATTGTATGTTGACGCCTTTGAAATTTAAAACAATTCAAAAAGACCATTCAAAAAAAAACTGGAATCAATCATAGAAATCTACTGCAGAAATCTTAAAAAAATATCCAGCAATGTTTCCTGTTTTTTTTGCTTAAAATTTCAACTGTCAAATATGTGTTCTAAGGTAGCGATTTCCCATTAAATATTTTTGAAGAAATCAGAAAATTTGTCATTTTTTGTGAAAGTTTCCAAGGTATAAACATGAATATATGGTGTGGTTAACGTGCGTACCAAGGTCCCAATTGAAAATCATTAAATAAAAAAAAACATTTAAACCGCTTTATACTTTCTTTCAAAGAAAGCAAACACGAAAAATTTCAATTGTTTTTACATCCATGTTAACAACAACAGGTGTGTGAGTATGTGTATTTATGTATTTGTAATGTGTAAGTGCTGCATGGTGCATGTATGTAAATGCAATTTACCATTGAAAAAAAATCATTGATAATGAAATTGAAATTAAAAAAAAATTTCATTTTCCAAATGATGAAAATATTAAAGGTTGTCCGTAAAATTCTGGCCGGTTTTCATGAGCAACTCTATTGATTAAGCCGAATGAACTTTTCGGACAACCGAATATTATATGTGAGTGAAAATATGAGAGAAAAATATAATAATAAAATAAAAAAGAGTGAATGAATTAATGAAAAATTGAAATTTTTATGAAAATCAAAGAGATGTTAGATGATTTTGATTTTTAGTGATAGAAATATTAGGTTGTCCCATAAGTTCTTGCCGTTTTTTGAATGAAAAAAAAAATTGAAAAAACGGCAAGAATTTATGGGACAATCTAATAGAAAGAGCAAGAAAGAGAAAAATAACACTATTCCAACAACAACATTTATTTGAATGGTGGAAATTTTCAATGTCAATTTTTGTTTTTTTCAATTATAACCACAGTATATCGAATAATGATTATTTTTATTTCAGAAAAATTGAATTTTTTTTAGTGTCCATTTTTGAATATAATTTTCATTATTTTATTGGGCACCACCATTATTTCTAATAATGTATTATAGGTTGTCCGAAAAGTTTTGGCCGATTTTCATTGGGCAACTCTATTGTGATTAAGCGGAATGAACTTTTCGGACAACCTAATATTTTGAGTATGTAATCAAAATGATAAAAGTGTGTATAAATTGAATTGAATGCTGCCATTAAGTTGCTAACTGTTAGTATGCATGTTTGTTTCAATGTGTACGTATCAATCGATACAAGAAAAGGAGGAAGAAATACACAAAAATATTTTTTTGTGAGGTATTTTTGAACATTTCTTCCAGAAATATTTTTGCATATCGCCAATGTGTTTGCGCGTGTTTTTCTCTGTATTTCAGGGCAATGCTAACCTTCAAATATTTTTTGATGATAAAGTATTTGAGCGAATATGGAACAATTTACTTAAGAAAAAAAAAGATCAAAATGACTTTTTACTTGAAATGAATTGAAACACGTGTTTCAATTTTTGTTTTTCATTCAAGGAAAAAGTTTGCTTTCACAACAGGGACCCCATTGAGATTTCAAGTATGTCCATTAAAAATAACTTTAAAAAAAATCAAATATTTTCATTGTCTTAACATGTTTACTTGGAAAATTCAAAGATTTTGAAAGTTTTCAAGACATTTTTGCCCCATCATTTGATAATGATGATGATCATCATCTGATTCAAGATGGCCAAATGAATAAACGAACATCTCCTAAAGATTAATTTATTCGAAAGTATTTTATTTATTTAATCAAAATCAATCTCGTTGAGAATATAACAAAGTGTGAAACAAGAGTTTTCAATGTTAAATCTTATGTTTGAGAAAGTATCTTTATATCTCTTGAATTATTTGAAAGACTTGAGTGCTGTGAATAAGGTATGGTAGTTGTTTGTTGTTGATGTTATTTTTTCCATGTTTTTTTTTATTACCATTTTGATGATATTCAAAAAGTAATGAAAAATTCTTAAAGAAAAAATTCATGTAGACATTTATGTGTGTGAATAGTGATGATGCTGATGATGATGGTGTGTGTGGTGTGGTGTGGTGTGGTGATCAAGGAGAAAACTTGTTCCTTGATCACATCGTCTTTGAAGCTATTTGAATGCTAAGAATGGAATCAAAGATGTGTGTGTGTGTGTGTGTGTGCAACAGAAAAAGATGTTGATGCAATTTTGCCTGTTTTTTAATGGTGGTTAAAATATTTGAGTTGTCCGAAAAGTTTATTCGGCTTAATCAATAGAATTGTTCATAAAAATCGGCCAAAACTTTCCGGACGACCTATTATATGTGTTTAACCAAGATTTTTCATTTCCCAAAGCATCATTTACTAATGATAATGATGTTGATTGTGATATTTGCATTTCATTTCATTTATTTCTTAACAAAATTATTATCATTGACCAAAAAGAAAGTATTATGATTGTTCGGAAAGTGCTGGCCGATTTTTATGAGCAACTCTATTGTGTTTAAGCCGAATGAACTTTTCGGACAGCCTAATATTTTTAAATTTTTTGAATTTTTTTTTTTATTTTCCTCGAAATAAATCTAAGGACATACTCCCTCCCTCCCTCCTTCTCCGTGTGTGTATCAGTATCAGTTTTAACCACTTTACACACGAAGATAGTCCATGACGAGTTTCTAGCTTAACGAGCTTTACTACTGCTCAAACCCTGCTAGAGCCCGAGCTTAGCTCGGGCATCTAACGTGTGGCTCAATTGAAATATGGCCATTTGAAAGTCTGAATTTTTTTCTTCGAAAAAATTTTTTGGACTTCAAAGTGTGTTTAAGATGTTTTCGATGATACCTTATACATATTCTTTGCGTGTGCTGTTGCATTCCTCACACATTTGCTTTCTTGTAGTTGTTCCTATGGGGATGTTTGATTGTATCAGGTTGTTGTCCGAAAAGTTCTGGCCAATTTTCATGAGCAACTCTATTGTGATTAAGCGGAATGAACTTTTCGGACAACCAAATATGTTTCGTGTGTGTGTGTGTGTGTGTGTGTGTGTGTAACATTGAAATTTTTTTTCCATTTTTTTCAAAATCAAAAAATTCATCAATTATTTTGAATTGTTGATGATGATAATGATGATGATTTGAATGAATGACTCCCCATTGAAAATTATAAATTATTGAATTTTTCTTGTGTTGAGCCGTTGGCGTTTTACAAGAAATTTCATTACATTTCCATTACATTCAATAGCATTTGCATCTCAATATTCCCTTTTGGCTTTTTTTGGTTTTTGCCATTGAATTTGGATTTGTGGATTGGATTATTGAGTATTATCAAGTATTAGGCTGTCCGAAAAGTTCATTCGGCTTAATCACAATAGAGTTGCTCATGAAAATCGGTCAGAACTTCTCGGACAACCTAATATTAATACTACAATTGTTTACAATGGTGGTCGTCATCATCATCGTCATAATTGTCGTTTTAAGCTTTAAGCTTTAGTTTTAGCTGCTGCTGCTGTTGCTGGATGGATGGATACACCATTCATTGTGGATATATAGTGTACTTTTCGGATGGCGTAAATGGTGGTGGTTGTTGGTGGTGGTGGGATGTATCGTTGTACATTGCATGTAGTTAGTGTATGTGGTATTACATTGGTGATTGGTATGTGTGTGAGTTTGTGCTTGATGACCAATGGTTGATGGTGGTGGCGGCGAATGGTACATAGGAGTTTGTGACTAATTGAAAATTAATCGAATCTTTTTTTCCTTCAGGGATTTAGCTTGCTTGTTTATGGCTTTAACGCTGGCCAAATATCTTTTTTTTGGTTGGTTACTTGTCACATTTATCAAATGTATGGTATGGTATGTCATGTTTGCTGTGTTTGTTGTGCATGCAACCATGACGCCTTGTGAAAAAATAATAATGCTTCCACAATATCTGTTGAATCTTTTTTATTACTATGTGTATGTGTGTGCCTGTGCAAAAACAACAAAAAAACACTTGACAATAGCCCTTAGAAGAGGTTTGTGTGGTATAATTTTTATTTTTTTTTTACAAATTAAATGACTTGCGTAGAAAATTTTAATAGAATGTCCGAAAAGTTCATTCGGCTTAATCACAATAGAGTTGCTCATAAAAAAAAACGGCCAAAACTTTTCGGACAACCTAATGTTTTTATTTATTCATTTCTCATCTGGTTGTTTGGTATCGAAAAAACAAAAAATATTTAAAAAGTCAAATTTATTTGATATAAACTTCTTTGGCAAACAGACAGACATTTTCAAACCAAAATAATGATTCAAACAAACGAAAAAAAAACCCATAAATTGTGTAATAAGTGAAGTGATGTGTGTTTGTGTGTGCAAAGCCCCTCGTGTGTTTGATGTGTTCTATGAGTGTATGGTTGATGGTTTAAATGGTGTTTGATGGTGGTGGTGGTGGTGGCGGTGTTAATGTTGATATTTGATGTTTGTTGATGAGGATGATTATGATGATGATGAGTAAAACATGTTTGCTTAGTTTTGATGTGCAAAACCTCGAGTAAGACCCTTAAATAAAACAAGAAAAATCAACTGTGATGTAAGGTTTGTCAAATTGATGGCATCAAGTGGCCAAGGTCCTTGCGAATTTTCTCATTTTTTCCATGCGAAATGCATCCAAAGACTATAGCCTTTGATTGTAATTTTAATTAATTTCTTTTTTTCTTGTCTTTTTTTTGTACAGAAATGATTTTGTTTTTTTTTTTTTTTTTTTTTTTTTTGGTAACTTTACCGGTTCATTTAAATAATTAGCAATTTCAACAATTATTAGTTATTATTTGGTTCGAATCATCACATTAATAATTCGTTTGATAATTGATTTAGTTAATTAATCCAAAATTAATTCAAGCAAATATAATCGAATTGATTGACCGTAAAAACGAATATATTCAATTATTATCGTAAACATGGCTGCAATAAATCATCATTCATTAAGTCATTTAAATAATAATAATGGTAATCATCTCAATGGTGGTACTAATCACAATAATAATCAACAGCAATATTGTTTAAAATGGAATAATTTCCATACAAATATGACTGATGGTTTTCAAAATATGTTGATACATGAAAATCTTGTCGACGTTACGTTGGCATGTGAAGGTGCATCGATCAAAGCACATAAAATGATATTGGCTGCGTGTAGTCCTTATTTTCAAAATTTATTCATGACAAACCCTTGTAAACATCCGATTGTCATTCTTAAAGATATAAAATTCAATGATTTAAAATCAATTATTGATTTCATATACAGTGGTGAAGTGAACATACCGCAAGATCAATTGAATTCATTATTGAAAACGGCTGAAACATTGAAAATTAAAGGTTTAGCTGATTTTGATGATAATAATAATATAAATAATAATAATCACAATATCAAACATCATAATAATCATTACAACAATAACAATAATAATTCATCATTAATGTCTGTAAAAAATTTCTTAAATGGTTCATTATCATCATCATCATCATCATCATTGTCACAACAACAACAACACCATCATCATCAACAGCAATCAATACATCCATTGAATTATTCAGTAAATTCATTGAATAATTTAATGCTGAACAATTCGATCAATGGAATTAATAATTCAATGAATAAGAAAAGAAAAAAACAACGTACAAACAATATGTTGACATCATCATCATCATCAAATCAATTATTATCATTGAATAATATTAATCAAAATAATCAATCATTAACAAGTGCAATTAATAATCTGAACAATAATAATAACAATAGTCTTAATAATAATAATATCAGCAAAATGAATGGTAATAGTTTAATATTTAAAAATATTCTAATGTTAAATAATGGTAGTGTTGTAAATGGTGGAAATTTATCATCAAATAATAATAATTCGAATGATAATAATAATTTAAATAATATGAATAATGGTAATAATACAAGTGGTGATACAAGTGATGATGATAATAATAATATCAATAATAACAATAGTAAAGATGATAACAAATCAAACAATTCATCATCGTTATTATCAACAAAAGATGTACAAAGAAATGGAAATAATGATGTTGATGATGATAATGATGATGATGTTGATGAAAATCATGAAAACAATCAACAAGAATTACAGCAACAACAACAACAAGATCAAGAAGAATTTGAGCCAACAAAATTATTGGAACAATCAATGTCAACGCCAGAGGTTTGTCAATATCATTAAATTGGTTTTACTTATAATTATTTTATCATGAATTATTATTCTCCAACCCAGAACACTGGTTATTCTCCTGAAAACAATACTGGTGATGCTCCAAGCGATATTGATGATGATAATAACAATAATAATCATAATGAAGGTCAGTATTTTACTTTTTCCTACGAATGAATTGTTTAATGTTTGAATTTTTCCTATTATTTCCAGAAAATAAATACATAGATGATGAATATTCATCAAATCATTCAACGGCAACAACAACAACAACAAATACAACAGCCAATAATAATAATAACTCATTAATTTCACTGAACAATAATAATACAAAAGATATTGTCAATGTATTAGCAATGACAAATTTTGCAAATCAATTTGTAGTTCCTATTAATAATAACAATAATAATCATTCAAATAATGTTTCAACATTGATTGTAAATAATAATAATAATAATGGCAACAACAATAACAATGGTAATAATGGTAATAATCGTTCAATTGAAGGTATAATTTTGATTTTTGAATTTCTTATAATTTCATTCTGATTAATTCATTCAAATTCTATAGAATCAATTGTATCGTTTGCCGAATATGAAACGTTATTAGGTGAAATACAGCAAAAAAATTTGACAACATGTCCAATTTGTTCGAAAGAATTTATTAAAAAATCAAAATTAATACGCCATTATCATACACATTTTAGTGATTTTCGTCCAAAATTTTCATGCATATTTTGTGGTAAATTATTCACCACACAAGATTGGTGCAAGCGGCATGCATTGAATTGTCAGCTGAAACATTATCAAAATATGTCATCGATTGAAATGTTTACTGATTGATGATTGCTGGAAAAAATTTATGTTTGGAAACATATGCCTTCAAATATAATGAAAATTCAACTTGAAGAGCTTAGAATTTTATTATGATTCAATAGATGAAATCTAAAAAACTTGTATAACCTTATAAACCTTTGATAAGAGATGAATTATTTTTTTTTACCCAAAAAATATTGAAATACTGTAATATTGAATCGTTGAATCGAATCATTCATCTTGATGGCCTTTTGAAAATATTGAAAAGATTCCTATCAACAAAACAAATACCTGCCTAAATCTCAAATAATGTCCAAAAATATTCTTTTTTTATAGAAGAAATTTATATCAAAAATTCATTTATATCATCCTGTCCATTCGCTGCAACAAATGTATATTCCCACCAAGAAGAATTATTACCATTTTTTTCTATTGGAAACATGTGCATAAATCATATGCAGATATGCAATCACCATTTCTATTACCATCAAGTATACATATTATGAGCAAACACATTTAGCGCAATTCAAATGTAAAAATCAAATATCATAATCAAACTAATATATCATCATTAATTGATCATTCTATTAGATTGTCCGAAAAGTTCTTGCCAATTTTCATGCGGCAACTATATTGATTAAGCGGAATGAACTTTTCGGACAGCCTAATATTACCATTATTATAACGATTATTCCGGTTAATATTCGAAGAAGAAAAATCATTTCATGGAATTTATTCCGTCCAAATTTTATTGATTATCATTATCAAATTATCATCAAGTTCTTCAGTGCATTATCACATTGATTACACCATGCATATAAATATAAAGCAATTTTCTATGGTGAAACAATTTTACACACATTTTCTATATTGTGGCTTGTCATTAATCACCACATTCAATCACAACCAACAATCAAAACGCCCAAAAAACAAAAAAAATCTGAAAACACACACATATATATATTTTCTATGAATTCTGGTCCATTTTCTTTTTTTTCTCTTTTGTTTGTTATCAAATTTATTATTATTATTATGATGATTATATTTTCATATGGATAACATTTATACATTTATATAAATATCAAATTTATATTATTATTATTATTATTATATAACAAATTATCCTCAGAAAAAAACACATATATGATTGAAGATTATTATTATTATTTTTTGTTGAACAAATTTATACTTTTTTAAATATATAAATGAAATAAAAATTTTCATTCATCGATCCTAGAGGGCCCTAGGGCCCCGACTCTATCTTCAATCTTAGACAATCGATTTGGCCAGCATTGATTCATCATTGTTGACTAGTAGCTGCTGCTGCTGCTGTTGCTGATGGTGTTGATAATGTTGGTGTAATGATCGATTATAGAAAATGACACCCGCAATGACCATTACGGTACCTATCCATGACATTGCTGTGACTGGATTATTAAATATTAATACTGATAACCAAATTAATAATGCACGTTTAACAGTGTTGGCAACACTTTGGGGGTCATGGTGGGGTAGAAATAGATCAAAAAATTAATCAATTTTTAGAAAAAAATGAAAAAATCAAATCACCTGTGTGATATTGGACTGATTATATTCAACAGACCATATTCGGTCAATGTTTGTAAATGATATGATAGGCCACATAATAAATAATTCACGAATGTTGTCGATGTTCTCGAGGTGGTTGTTATCGATGATTGATGATCATCAAGGTTATTGTTATTGGTCGAATGTTCATCGAAAATAATAAAATAATAATAAAAATATGGTAATTGAAAAACAATGGTAAATACGCTGGTAAATAATTGTATTTGATTTATGTTTATCGATCGATTATCTTGAATAAATTTTTTTGACAGAACATTTTGCATACATTCAGATAGATTCGCAGCGATGGCCAACAAGAAACCATAGAAATTGAATTGAATTTCATATGCAGAACATAGGGCTAAACCAGTCATAATCGGTATCAGTGTGAGCACTTGTTGACAACGGATTGTTTCATTTTGCATAATAATTAACGATATTATCATTGTAAATATTGGTGCTGATGATTTTATCATTTCAGCAAACGATACCGGTATGTACCATAGGGCTATGAGTCCTAAAATGATTGTGGTCAACCTGAACAAGCCGATCAGCGCAAATTTAAAAGGGTAAATGAACAAATAATTCATGTTGAAATATTGTTGCGAGTGTTGATGATGAAGCTTGTCATCATCATTGTCATTAATCGAATGATCTTGATGATTATCACCGATTTTGGTCTTGGAAAACGTTCGATTTAAATGGAAATATTGACGGAATTTCAAATATGCGTAGCTTGTGATTGTACAGCACAACAGCTGTACGATGCCTGAATTTTGAAATTGAAATCAATTAATTAATCGATGAATTAATCAAGAAATTAATCAATGAATGACAAACCTAAAAATAATGGATCACCATTTTGATATGAAACAATATATTTATTCATAAACAATGTCGATGCACTAAACATGAACCATAATATTAGTAATACGATGAGTTTATGATAATTAATCGGATCGATTTTCATTATTTGGGATCGAATTGAAGGTAATTATGACGAATTAATCAAAGATCAGATGGAAAATTTCAAATTGTTCGGGCTGATTACTGTTGCTCCAATGCTTCCATCCATTGGTTTTGGAATGTTTTTTTACCCCGAGATCGAAAGGTTATCACCTTTGTAAACAAACACTATAGTAAATCAATCACTGGAGATGATCCTTAATCAGCGGATTCTTATCTTTCAGGAGATAATCAGTTATCTATGAGCTGTCAAAATGATTAAATAATAAGGAGGAATTAAAAAGAGAA
>PQWQ01000058.1:0-2500 GCA_002943765.1 Psoroptes ovis | reverse complement strand
TTGCCTTTTCAAAATATTTGCATTGACGTTTTCGGCCCTCTATATTACGTTAATAATAAGAAATTTTACGGCTTGATTGGGACGTGCCTCATGACGTGCATGGTGAAAATGGAAGTCATCAATTCACTGTCCAGCACTGATACCCTCATCGCTCTTAATAATATATTCTTGAATATGGGAACACCTATGAAAATATTTTGCGACAACGGTACGAATTTCGTCAAAGCACATAAAGAATTACGCCACATCGAATCACATTTGTTAATTATCAGTAAGAACGATATACGAAAAATTGCCTGGTCTTTCTCTCCGCCACACTCACCCTGGTACAATGGTACAGTGGAGCGTATGATTCGTACTGTAAAACGATGTTTGAATATTTATGAAAACAAATTTAAATCTTACGTAGAAGCTCGTAATGTTTTATTACAAATCGAGGCGGTCGTCAATAATCGCCCCCTAATTGCTGACGATAATGATAATTACATAACGCCATTTGAACTGTGTTTCGGTCGAAAAATGTACCCATTATTCGTCGATAATGATCATGTGGATTTGAACAAACACTGGCAGCGACATGCCCAATTACGATTATTATTTGAAAAATTTTGGAAACCGCAATATCTATATGAATTGAGCAACGTCACATCAAACTTGGAAAAAAAAATCGTACCAAACGATCTTATTATGATACCAAAATTATTAACAAAAAGAAAAGATTGGCCCCTCGCCAAAGTTTTGGAAACTTTTTGGAATCTATTTTTTCTTTTTGATAAATTTCATCATAATTGATTACATGTTTTCTTTAAATTTGTGTTTATTAAATTCTCAATGATTGATTTTCAATAAAAGTAATTTCAATGAAACATCAAATCCTTTTGTAATTTCGGCAACAATACCATCTTATTTGGCAGCTTTATCGGCCATTTAATTACCATTAATGCCCGAATGCGATGGCACCCATTTTATGCATCTATGTATCTGATTCAGCAATTTAAGGATCTCATGTACGAGACTGTCATCATTATTATAAGATGTGCAAGCCTGCAGTGCTTCGTACGAATCAGTGTGAATCATTACCAACGCTGTTTTGTTGTTTGACCAAATAAGTGCTTGTTGAATTGCAAACAATTCAGCTTGATATACCGAGCAATATAACAATTTAACATTTATGTACTTGTCCTCAACAACACATATGGTACATCACAACGAGCGTGAACATGAATCAGATGCGGTTCATCTTCAACGCCATCTATTCTTCAACAGTTTGAAACTGTTTTATGATCAATCTCTAACTCCTCGGCGATCTCACGGCTGCTAACATGCCGGTCAACTTCGATAATTTCCACGATTTTTTCGACATTTTCAACGGTCGGTCGGCCTATGCGAGGTTCATCTTCAACATCAAAATTTCCTGAACGGAATCGATGAAACCAAAATTGTGCGGGACCATAGACATCATACACATTTTTAGCCGCCTGGCTTGCATTTTCGCCTTTGTCTAAGCAAAATTGTAAAATGTACCGAATTTTTTCTTTGTTTACTTCCATTTTCAACTCGCTGTATCTCAAGAACTAGCAAATCACAACAAATGGATACTTTTGCTGCCAGATGTCCTTTTTCCAACAAGTCTTGTTTCATAGTTGTCTGATGAATACTTCTCGAGATATTCCTCACTAAAGCCATCTACTGAAAAAAATAATGGATTACTTTTTCCCCAACCTAATACATTTTTTGAAATAACTTACGACGATAGCACGTAATTAAGCTTCTGCTGTGCTTAAGCTAACTTGTTTTTGCTTCTTAGAATTCCAACAAAGCGTATGATTGTTGCTAATCATGATGATGATTGAGATGACTGATCAGGCTGATGTGTTGGATCAGTCGAATTCAAATTTGATTGAAGAGAATTTTCACTTAAATCAGGGTTAATTGTCGTGCGAAAATAACCTAGGCTATTCGTTATGCGAAATGATTGCTGATAACCTATAGCGCAAAATTTATAGAGGACGACTTTAATTAAATAACTACTACTTCTATTTCTTAATAAAAATTACAAAATATTACAAATTTAAGAGGAATACAAAATATAACTTACGATCCTTTGTTATCACAGGAATTATCAAAGAATTTAGAAAACAAAATCACAATTTTAAATTGATAGACACAGTGTCACACGATACAGTGATTTAAACAGAAATGGATAAACATTTAAAAGTACAATATTTATATATGAAAAATCAATTCGAATAGAAATTTCAGGGAAAAGGAAGAGAACAACAAATTTTTCAAAGTACAAATTGTACACACTGAAATTATATCTAGGAATGAACAAAATTATGCTAAACAATTGAAGAAAACAATTTTAGAAAAAAAACAAAAAACATTTTTTCTTAACTTCATCTCAAGTTCAATTATTCAAGTTGAAAGTTTCAATCAAGATTTTTTGAGTGGAAGTACATTAAGGTTTAAGTGTTACAAATGGCCAAATGTAAATAAG
>PQWQ01000057.1:0-17064 GCA_002943765.1 Psoroptes ovis | reverse complement strand
TCTCGGTACTTTATGGCACTCTGTGTTTTTATTATTATGGCCGCTTTATTTCCGAGTAAATTTGACTCCGTTCACATTCATTTTTCGAAGTCAGTGGGTTATGAATTTCAAATTCAAATTCTGTGAAATTTAAATTCATTGAATTTCATTTGACAAAATGTCTATTCATAGTCGTCTTCGTTGTTCTCATTATCCATTCATTCGTAAATTGACTAATTCATTTCTACATTCATTCATACATTGAAAAAAAAGGAAAATACATAAAACAATCAAAGACAGCAACAACGATAAAATGAAATTCATTTTCAAATAAAAATGAAAAATAATTCCATTTCAAAAATTCATTGTTTTGTTTTGATTATTATTTCAATTAAATGTTTTTTTTTCATACTTTTTAATTCAAATTCAAATTGAGATTCAGATTCATCTTCATCTTCAGCTTCAGATTCAAATTCAAATTCAGTTTCAAATTGAGCTTCAAATTGAGCTTCAAATTGAGATTCAAATTGAAATTCAAATTGAAATTCATATCCATATCCATGTTCGCATTCATATTCATCAGCATGATGGTGAATGCAAATATTAAAAGCCTGGAAAAACAAGTGAAAAAGTGCCAATTGTTTTTTTTCGGGAAAAATTTGAAAATTTCGTACAAGCAGAATTAAACAAAATACGAATAAATGAAAATGAATCTCCAGAATTTCTGAATTTGACCAGAATGACCAGATCCAAGCACTCAACCAAAAAAACAAATGGTCAAACATATTGAAAATTATAAATATTCAAATACATGGAAACATTCATATGGAAACTGTTCTGTTTCAATTTCTTTGAACATATTTCTCCGGTGAAATTATTTATTCGTTTGTTTGTTTGAATATTGTTTGAATATATTGTTTGAAAATGCAAACCACGCACAAACACACACACACCCGGGTCCATGGTCGGGTGTTCAAGAGTCCAACATGGACTTATGTCTATTTATTGTATGATAATAATAATAACAATGATAAATAATAATTGAAAATTATATATCCGATTAATTTTTTCCATAATATTATTATTTGTACAAATACTCTTGAAATTCTCGAAAAAAAAAATAATTCTCGTGAAGTACAATTCACATAGATTCATACGTAATAATTCCTGTTTTTTATAATTTTTTGTTTCAGGGAATATTTATTTCAACACAAACGATCCTTCGTTGTCGGTTGTCGTATTATCACATTAATTTTTCGTTCATTGAATTATTCTCTGTTGTTTATTTGTTTGAAACTTTATAATTCAACAAAACAAAATAAATTGAATGAGGAATATATTCTTTGAATATTTGAATTTGTAATTTATTTAGGTCTCCATTATGATTCTTCTTCTTCTTTTTCTTCGAAGTTGTTTGTTACTTGTTCATTGAATATTCTGGACAATGTTTGCCTAGAACCAGAACGAGAACACCAAAGAAGACTACGACGATATGACAAGATGGAACCGAAAAAAAAAAACAAAATAATAAACAATCGAAAATGAAACGATTGAAACATGAATACTAAAATACTAAAATCTACTATCCAACCGATCCGATCCAACAAAGACAACAATACTGACCTACATTTATTATTATTAACGAAACACCATTAACTATTTAAATGAGTGAAAAACAAAATAAAATTATTCGGTAAACAATATCCGTAAATTATATATATAATTATATAACACTGAATCCCATTAAAATGATAGATAAAAATCGAAACCGTGATAAGATAAATTCAAATGGAGATTCAATGATATATAATACATGATAATGAATAATGGTCATCGAGTATCGAATAATGATTGATGATTATTCAAAAAAAAAGGTAAACATTTTCGGTAAGGTGAAATGAAATTAATGATTGCGAAATCATAATAAATGATCCTAAAGTAGAAGAACGGTGCCAACCATCGAGCCGTATCATATGTATGTGTCCACAAATTAAATTTTAATTCATTTCATTTTGAGTAAATTAAAATTTATGTTCAAGAAAAAAAAGATTAATTAATTATTATAATTATCATTTGTTTATTTGATAATGGTAATTCATTCATTTCATTCATTCCGAGCTAATAATATACAATTATCACGCAAATACTTTTGTTACAATTGGCTTGTTTCGAAGCTTGAAAATTCAAAAAGTTAAAATAATTAATATGACCCATTATAGGTGATATCATTTGTGATTCTGGTGTATTTTTCATAATTATAATGACCGTATTGATCATCACAACGAGCGTGCTCCAAACATTGATCCAAACAACAATGATCATTGTTTTTTCTGGGAACAATTTAGTTAATTTCGGCAATTCAAAATCTCGAATCAATCAATGTGAATATGTAATTTGGAATCATGTAAAATATGGAAATGAGAATTGAATATGAGAAAACAAAGGAAAAATTTTTTGATTGAAATATGATCGAATTGAAAATATGTAAATTAATTCATGTAAATGCAAATCAAATGAATTCAATATTTGTACCAGATGATAATATTTCGATTGAAGCTCAAATGAAACCCCGAAATAAAACAAATCAACGATGCACAATTGAAATAATGATAATAATAAAAAAAATAATTAATATTTGATTGGAAAAATCAATGAAATGAATGCATATTGATTTGATGATTTGCGGGAATCGAAATGATAATCGTAAATGAATTAATTCGACTTTTCGATCGAGCGGTGCCCGAAAAGTGCCGCTGTCTCCATGATTTCTCACGATTTGATGCTTATGATCAGAGTGCTATGCGAGTGATCAACGAATTGAACATGATAATTTTATTTACATTTATGATTCATTCAAAATCAATCATGCATTCATTCATTTTCAAATATAATATGAATTTTATTTGAAAATGAATGAATATTTGAATCTATTTGAATGCACTTACATTCCTTTCGGTTCTTCGGGCAAAGATGAATCACAAATGATTATTTATTCAATTTTTATATTCTTTGAATATAAAAATTATGAATTCAAATAGAATTCAATCGATGCCAATTCTTTATTTCAAGAAAAAAAATAAGAATAATTTTTTCAATTATAATTCAATGAATTTTGATTTGATTTGAATTCAATATGAATTAATTAACATTCTTTGATTTTATCATTCATGATGATGGTGAATGAATGGATGTATGTCAAATTTCTTCATTTTTCCGGATTAATTTATGTAATTTCGAAGCTATGAAACATTGAAATGTCATCATAAATATTAATCAAAGATGTAATATCAAAAAATGCAGTCAGACATTTGAAAAAATAATCAATCAAAAACAAAGTCACGCTATGGGAATTCTCGTTGGGAATTATCATCATTGAATTCAAAAAAGTCAACTTCTATGACCCTAACCAAGACTCCATTGAAACAATAATCATCGATCATTCTGACCGCTGATTAATGCGAGATATTGATTCGAATTAAGATCCGAATACCGATATTGATGCTCGATCGTAACCTGTGTTATTTACAGAAGGAAAAAAATGTCAAATCTATTGCCGAAACTGAATTTCAATTGATTTTTTCAACAACGATTTTCAATTTGATCAAAATTTCTCATAAATTTTCATTGAATCTAAATTTTCAATAGAAAATTAAATTAGATCAATTGATTTTCAATGTTTTTTCTTGACTCTCAGATGAATTGAATCAAATGTCAAATTCCAAATTTTTCGCTCCCATTATCTATGGATATTTTTAGATTTGAATCCATCGATAATCGTTGAATAATTGAAAAATGTTTGCAGTGATATCATAGGCATTCGATCCATCATTATCAAGGTGGATTGTGGAAGATATTGAAGATAATGAAACAATGGTTTTGATTAGAATTTAATGATGATAATGCTAATAATAATAATAATAGAATTTTTCGTTTGATAAAATAATGAAGTAAAAGGAATTCTTGATAATAAAACATTGAAATGAAACAAGAGCAGCCGAAAACAATGACAATCTTGATTCAATTTTGAATTTAAAACACAGAAAAAAAATTCTTATCGGAAATTTTCAAAGACAAACATGAACATGAATGGATATGAATAGAAACATGAAAAAAAAACATGGCAAAGTTAATCGATAAGAACACTAAAAATCAATTTATTTGTTGAAAAATAAATTCAAAAAAGAAAACCAAAAAAAAATTCATATCAGATTTGGGTGAAACTGGGTGTGTAACCCAAAAATACTGTATTCAATCATGGTGAATGATGGCGATCATCAAAGTATCCATGTTGATCCATGTTCATTTGATCAATGTATGATGATCATTAAATGAACGAAAAAATTCAAAAGAATTTATTATGATGATAATCAACGATACACAGATACACACAAAGGGATATACATCTGGATAAAATTTTAAGGTTAATGATGATTTATTTTGGTACCGCAAATAATCAAATAAAAAATAATCTTGTAGGGATGGAAATTTTGAAAAACATGAAACAAAATGTAATTGAATAACATGCAACCAAGCAGGATTAGATTTTTTATTATCTTTACTTACATGAAGTAAAGATAATAAATGCATTTATTTTCATTAATTTTTTTTATTTATTTATTATCATGATCATTATAAATCATCAGAACTTTGAAAATTCAAATGATCAAAACGAATCAAATCAAAAACTTAGTAACAATATGATACTATTTATTCATTTCTTGGATTTCTGTAGCTTAAATGAAGACATTTTGTGATGTAAATATTTGTGTAAATATTTTTTTTATGATTCAAATTAATAACAATTAGTAATCAGTAACATAGTGAAATAACAATGAATAATAATGACAATAATTTTGATTAGAATAATAATAGCAATAATTTAGGAACGATAATAATTATGAGAAATAATTCATTAATTAATTAATTAAAATATAATTTAAAATAATTGTTATAATTTTGAATTTGTTTCTATTTTAACAAACAGACATAGAGAATATTTAAAATTTTTTAATGATAATAATAATGCTAAAATAATAGTAATGATATAACAAAAATTAAAATTAATTCAAAATTTAATTTGAAATTTTTTTTCATGTCCATTATTTGTTTATGTTTCATTTGTTTGTTTTTTGTTTGGTGGGTGTTAATTAATGAATTAATGAATAAGACAACAACACTATCAAATAATGATTATGATGATCAAATCATAAAATGAATAGACAGGACTAACGAAGCATCGTTTCACTGAAATGAATCGTTGAAACTGGTCTTTATGCAGATATTTGTCTGCTTTGAATTTCGATTCAATGTTTGAGCATTGAATATGATCAACTATCATCAAGTTTTACAGTCTATGCATGTTTTTGTTGATAATTTTTCTAGAGAAAATCTAAACAAAAGTCTTTGAATTATTTTAAATTATTTAAAATTTTTTCCATGCGAAAATAAAATAAAACAATCGTATTCGATATCAGTGTATAATTGCTTAAATAGGCAGTTCGAAATTAACATCAACCGATGCCGATCTAGCTATACCGATAATTGCCGACATTTTTACAACCATTTTGGCTGCTTCTTCCAAATTATCACAAGCTAATATACGTAAATTTGATGATGCTATCAATGCTTTTGCATCATCAACATTTGTACCTGAGATGAATGAATGATTGATAATTAATTAAATTAATTGAATTTGTTTACGAATAATAATTACCTTGTAATCGTACAACGATAGGAATTTTTAGCTTAAGTGTTTGTGCAGCAGCAATAATACCTTCAGCAATAATATCACAACGCATAATACCACCGAATATATTGACTAATATTGCCTGTACTTTTGAATCAGATGTAATAATTCGAAATGCTTCTTTTACTTGTTGTGCATTTGCACCACCGCCAACATCGAGAAAATTAGCCGGACTACCACCATGTAATTGAATGATATCCATCGTTGCCATTGCTAGACCGGCACCATTAACCAAACAACCAATATCACCATCTAATGATATATAATTAAGATTTGCTTCTTGTGCTTCAACTTCACGTGGATCGATTTGGCTTCGATCTTTCAGTGCATAAACATCTTTTTGTCTGAATTCAGCATTATCATCGAAACGACATTTTGCATCGATGCACATTACATTTCCATTTGAATCTTCGATCATCGGATTGATTTCAATCATTGATGCATCTTTCTCCAAAAATAATTTGTATAAATTCATTAATAATTTTGATGCCTGTTCACGGCTGTTTGGATGAAAACCAACTTTACGCACAACTTCTGACGCAGCTTCATGTGAAAGTCCTTCCATTATGTCTATGGGTGTTGTTATGATGGCTTCTGGTGATTCTTTTGCAACATCTTCAATGGCCATACCACCTTGACTTGATGCTATTAAAACTGGTCCTTGATAGGCACGTTCTAACATTATTGCAAAATAATATTCACGTCTTGGATATAAACGTTCAACAATCATAACTTTATTACAGATCATTCCTTTATCACCAGTTTGTTTAGTAAATATACTATGTCCTATTTTTCATGAGAAAAAAAGTCAATTAAAATGGATCAATTTCAAGAAATCACCAAGGAAATACCTAACATTTTAGATGCAACATCACGTACTTCATCAGCTGTATACACTAATTTTACACCACCTTTTAGTCCGCTACTGAAATGACCACGTCCACGTCCACCGGTCAATACTTGAGCTTTGACAACGAAATCATTTTCACCTAATTTTTTCGATATTTCCACAGCTTCATCTGGTGTTGATGCAACACCAAATCTAGGCACTTTAACATTACCTTTTTCCAATATTTCCATAGCAACATATTCATGTACATTTAAATAACGTTTACTATTCACCTGATTGGTAGCAATCGAAATCAATGGTTGATGTTTAGTGTTTGAAATAAATTTTGAGCAAAATAATCGTAACATTTTGGCTGGAATTTTACGATCAGAAAAACAACCAAAATATAAACAGATATCAAATTGATCAAATCAAAAGATTGATGAGACTTTGAAGACTTTAATTCTTTGAATTTATTCAAATTATTATCGTTAAAAATTACTCAATTCTTGATTAAACATTCAATTGTTATGTTTTGTTATTCATATTATCTCAAAAATCTTTGAAAACATATGTAACATTCAATGAAATTACTTCTGTTTTGTTTTTGTTGTTATTGTTATTGTTATTGTTGATGCTGGTGTTGTTCTTGTTCTTGTTTGGGTTGATGATGATAATATAGAATATAAGCATGTATGTGTGTCTACAAACATATATTTACCAACGATAATAAACAAATCAAATGAAAAAAAAATGAAAATAAATAAACAAAAAATTATTTAGTTTTGAGTACATGCGTACACACAAATACAAATTTAAACAAGAAAAAAACAAGTTAATTCAATTCAATTCCTATTGAATTTGATTTAAATTTAAAAGATTTAAAGATTCAACTCAAAACACAAATCACATTGAAAGTGATTATTTTATTTTATTTCTTGGCTTCTTAGCTGCATTTCAACCTAAATATAAGGTGGCTAAATATGTCTTTTAGACATATGTGATTACATACACAGACACAGAATATCTATACGATATATCATCAACATCATCGAATACACATCATCAAAATGAAAATATAAGATAATCTTAAAACAGCAATTATAACTGATGTATACCGATCAATATAACAATATTCAATCATATAACAAATCAAAGATATGAATTAATCAAATGACACCGATTTGATGAGATTAAGTTATCTGTGGATTAATTTTATCTCAGTAAAAAATATAAATTATCTGGTTTATTTATGAAAAATATGATTTCAGACTAAATGAGTAAATAAATAAATTTTTAAAATAAATTTTAATATAAAAAACGGTTCTTCCAGGTTTTTGCAACCTCATTTTTTGTGATTACTGTCGCCATCTAGTGAAAAATTATTGTCACCACAAATAGTCAACTTGTTATGTATGAACTTGTACAAAACAAGTTGAATTTTTGAATATAATTATCATTATTGTTATTTCCTGGAACCAACAAAATTCTTTTAGAAATCCGAAAAATATGATATTATTGTTTTTTAGTTTAGAATATTTTACTTTAGTTTAGTTTAGGGTTAGGTTAGGTTGATAATAATTAATCAAAGTTTTGTAAATTGTGAATTGTCTCCAACCAACCAGCAAACAATTTACCAATTATTATCATTACAGTCGTGTGAAAAAATTAGTAAAATAATTTTGGTTGCTCGGATGTCAATGACTTGTCCATCAAGATTCCTAGGGCCGAATCCTTTGACCTAACCTAACCTAACCTAACCTAACCAAACCAAACCTAACCAAACCAAACCTAACCTAACCTAACCTAAACCTAAACCTAAACCTAAACCTAACCTAACCTAACCTAACCCTAAACTAAATTAAAGTAAACTATCCTTAAATCGTTTGGTTTAATTTCGGTGTGTTTATTACCTTCAATATTGACCAATTCAAATAAATATTGAGATTTCCAATATTTCATGAACAAGGAGCATGTGGTGGTGAAAATGTTAAAGATATTTTCCGATTTGCTTAAATTCAATAGATTAACTTCGATTTAAGAGGTTTTCGGAAATTATTTGCGAGCACTGATCAGAAATTTTATTGATGTTGTTTGTTTAAATTTTCATTGTTGAATCGGACGATAATTTAGCCAGTTCGAATTGCACGTTATTATCAACTGTAAAGCATAGTGGCATGATGACTGCCACTGCAGTTGTCAATTTCAACGTGAATCAGATTGACAACAGCAAGTATAAATACTTGTTGTCAAACTGATTCACAACAACTTGGCTATTGATGACATTCATCAATTAATGATTTGTCTTTTACATGTGATTTTAAAATTTAAATTATTTATTTCTTTATCAATAAATTAAAACTTATAATTAATCCCTTCGACTTATGATTTAATCCTTGACCGCTCGCCCGCGTCTCATCACACAACAAATTTTGCAACACGACCAAATTGCTCAATTTATTCATGACAAATATCACTTTCTAGAAACCAAACTTAATTTTAAATAGTCAAATATGATTAACTTTAGTTGCTAAATGATGAAGTTAAACTCTTGGCTTACTAATCTTGAAAATAGTCATGAAATGGTCAATTTGGTATCAAAATCTTATGACCCCAAAATTTTTATAAGTTCGGGGTAAAAAACTATAGTTTAAGAAGCCCTTATCTAGCACATGAATACTAAATTGTTTTTCCAACTTTTCTTTCACTCGTTACAACACAATCAACTGTGGCGAAACAGCCATGAATGAAAAAAATTGACATTTCAGTCATTTGCTGTGCTTTTTGTTAAATTTTTGTTTTGTTGTTTGGAAATGAGAAAAATTTTTGTTTAGTAGTTTTTCGAGCATCGAATGAAAAACCTTTGATTTTTGTTTGTATTTTGTATCTTGAAATTTGTTTGTGTTTCTTCGTAATTAAAAATTCGTTTGTATTTTTTTTTTGTATCCTGAATAAACGACAATTGGGTATTACTTAAATTGCTTTTTATTCAAGTTTCATCACAATCAACATGCTGCACAACATCATACAAAACTGCATACAGTCGCACGCTTTTCCCTTGATTCTTTCTCTTTCGGCCATTGCTGGAGATTTTGTAATTTTCTTTGCATCTCGAATGAATAAAGAATTTTGGAAAAAAACCTAACCTAACCCTAAACTAAAGTAAACTATTCTAAACTAAAAAACATTAACACGTTGGCTGCCCAACGCATTTTTCTATGTTTTCCGTCGGCGTCCAGATCGAGATGCGCTCCACGGATTTTCATGAAACTAGCGTCAATGAAAAGCGCAGACTTGAAAATGATCATTTATCTATTTATCTCAGAAAGGGTTATTTTCGGCTATAACTACCCTTTGAAAAGATCAAAATTTTCGATTCTGATTTTGTTCTATTTTTCATACTTATTCAATCATTATTTAGTGATTTTCGTTAGAATAATTCATCAGGATTTTCACCCAAGATAATTTTAAAATTTTATAACGTGACAGCCTGCCGGTCACCGGTGACCCCCATGGCAGCCAACGTGTTAATATCATATTTTTCGGATTTCTAAAAGAATTTTGTTGGTTCCAGGAAATAACAATAATGATAATTATATTCAAAAATTCAACTTGTTTTGTACAAGTTCATACATAACAAGTTGACTATTTGTGGTGACAATAATTTTTCACTAGATGGCGACAGTAATCACAAAAAATGAGGTTGCAAAAACCTGGAAGAACCTAAAAAACTAAGTTCTAAAATATGAATTATAAACAAAACCAAATACACTGGTAAAAAACCAACAAGAACATGTCCACCATAGTAGAAAATTCATAAAACCACGTAATACAATAGGATTGAATACATCACGTAACATTGTTATGGTCAGTTTTGCTACATCTTCAGCTGTTCGATTTTCATTATTGAAATTTGTTGATGATAATATTGTATCTGGTTGTTGTTGTTGACTAGTGTTTGTGATTGTATCATTATAATTAGTATTTAATGATGATATTTCAGATGATGACATCAAAATTGTACCGGTCCATTTATAGTTTCCAGTTGATTTTGTTAATAATGTTATGAATAAACATAAGAGTAATGGTGTCAAATATTGTAATGAAACAACACATAAATAATGGCCAATACGTGCAATCAATTTTTGCACATCTATATTCGTTATTTTTCCGGTCTGTTTATGTAAATATTTTAGCTTTTGTGGTGCAACATTTAAATATGATTGAAGATAACGGCGGAATAGACAAAATCGTAATAATAATATCAGTAATATTAGTAGTAATCGGCCACTTTCGAATGAAATATTTGTGATTCTATTAAAAAAATGGAAAAATTGATGAGTTCATGGATTAAAATTACACAATAATGATACATACGAATTTTTTTCAACAAAATAATATCGTGCAACAGGTTTGATCCATGATAAAACGATTAATAATGGTGAAATAAATGATAAATGTAGTAAAAATAGTTGTAAATAATTTCCATCAGCATAAATCAGTGTATCAAAATGCATTTGTGACAGACGTAAACTAGGAAAGGCAAATATTGAACCAATCGATGCACATATGATTGCTAACCAAAATTTGATCAATAACAGTGATGTTGGTCCATATGAATGTTCGATGATACCTTGTTGTTCTAATAAACGATATGCATTATAAGAGAAATTTTTATATGAATTATTTAGATCAAATTCCAATAATTCTTCATCAGCAATCAATATGATCATTGATACTAATAAAAATATACAAAAACAAACAATACATATTGAACGTTCACCTATCGATTCTTCATTGTAAAAATATTTTGCAGTTATTGAAAATAATATTTTCAATACAAAACCAATCGACAATAAACACCAAACAATACTTAGATTATATTCATCATTGATTGATTGTTTTTTAAAAATAAATTGCTGTAAAAATGTATTATAGAATTCAGTAGTAAAATATACGAAAATGGCACTTAATGAAAAATCAATTAACCATTGTAATTCTTGATAATATGGTAATTGTACCAAATTAAACAATGTCAATGGTTCACAATCTAATGCTAATTGAAGATTTTTGGGCACATAAAATGTTTCTGGTTTTCGATTATTGCTATTATCATCATGATTATGACGACGAGTTTTACGATATTTCTTTGAATTATTATTATGATTGTTCGAAATGGAAGAATTTTTCAAATTATTTGTTGATAATTGTTGTTGTTCATCAATTTTCATTGCTTCTTTTATTTGATCATTAGTTGGATGGCGATAACGAACTAGACCACTTTTGAAGAATTTTAAAAAAAAATTAAGAAACAAATTCCCTTAAAATTTACACCAAAACTAACCCTTTTGTTAATATCCATCTTGCAAATGAATATTTAGGCGATAGCTTATTCAATATGCTCAAGACAATGATCGTAAGTAGTAATTGGAAACCGAATACAGCCTGGAAATTTAAGGGAATTTAAAAATAATGAAAAATTTGAAAACAAAAAATGAAATATCAACAATTTTACCATTTGTTCTTGTTTGAATATGAGAATTAAATATGATTTGACTATCTTGTTATCGGCGAATAAATTTTTCTACAATCACAAATCCGATTGTTGTTTGTTTAGCTTTGTATTTTGTTTATAGGCCAAGGAACATTTTATTCAGCGATCAAATAATGCAGCGACATGATTTCATGGTTAATTTTTCTTTATTCAAAGATAAAACATGCTTAAATTATAAAAATAAATCGGTGCACATTTTTTTCATGTCGTTGATTAAGCTTTAAAGAATATTTCAGGTCGAAATTATTATTTACAAGACGACTATTTCTACAATGGCAACTCCTCCGATGTCGATATAGTCGTCTAATTTTGTTTTCATTTTTTTTTAAATTTTTTTATTTTTGATTTAAAATTTGTCAATTTTGAACCAAAATGACGGATACAAAAATAACAGAAAATGGCAAAGATGATGCATCGAATAAACGTATGAAATTAAACGAAAATGGTATCGATAATGATGATGATGAATCAGATGAAGAAACATTGCTGAAAATTTCTGCTGAAAAACGACGAAAAGATAAAGAACCATTATCGTTAGAGGAAATCAAATCTAAATTGATTAAAGATGAACAAATGAAATCAAAGCCAGTATTTTTAACCAAAGAACAACGTGAACAAGAAGCATTGAAACGACGGCAAGAAGAAATCGCTGAAAAGCGACGACAACAAGAAGAAGAACGTCGCCGGCGTGCTCAATTTATGGAGGAAGCTAAATCCACTTATCGTTCGGAAAGAGATCGTGATCGTCGTCGAGATCGAGATCGAGACAGACGTCGATCTGATCGTTATCGTAATTCGAGCCGAAATCATGACAATGATAATATGGATGACGATGATGATGATCGTCAACAACAGCAGCAACAAATGAATAAATTGAAAGAGAAAGAAGAAGAAGTAATCAAAGAACGTTATCTGGGCATTGTGAAGAAAAAACGTCGTACTCGTAAATTAAATGAGCGTAAATTCATATTTGATTGGGATGCTAATGAAGATACATCACTGGATTATAATCGTTTGTATCAAGAACGTCATCCGATACAATTTTTCGGTCGTGGTCATATTGGTGGTATTGATCCAAAAGAACAGCGTAAAGAACAATCAAAATTCTATGGTGAATTATTGGAAAAACGACGATCAGATGTCGAGAAACGACAAGAAGAAAATCGATTGAAAAAAATGAAACGTCGTGAAGAGAAACAACAATGGGATGATCGTCATTGGACACAAAAATCATTGTCAGAAATGACTGAACGTGATTGGCGTATATTTCGTGAAGATTTCAATATCACAATCAAAGGTGGTCGAATACCTAATCCCGTACGTAGTTGGAATGAAATCGAAGGTCTACCCAAATCTATATTAGATATTATAGCTAAATGTGGTTATAAAGAGCCAACACCAATTCAAAGACAAGCCATTCCTATCGGTTTACAAAATCGTGATATAATTGGTGTTGCTGAAACTGGTTCTGGTAAAACATTGGCATTTTTGATTCCGCTATTGGTGTGGATTACATCATTGCCAAAAATAACAAGACAAGAAGAAATCGATCAAGGACCATATGCAATTATATTGGCACCAACCAGAGAATTAGCACAACAAATTGAAGAAGAAACGATGAAATTTGCATCTGCATTAGATATTCGCACTGTAGCCATTATTGGTGGTATTTCACGTGAAGATCAAGGTTTTCGTGTACGAATGGGTGTTGAAATTGTCATTGCAACACCAGGTCGTTTAATTGATGTATTAGAAAATCGTTATCTAGTGCTATCACGTTGTACATATATTGTGCTTGATGAAGCTGATCGTATGATTGATATGGGTTTCGAAGCTGATGTACAGAAAATCTTGGATTATATGCCAGTAACCAATTTGAAACCAGATACAGATGAAGCAGAAGATGGTGATAAATTAATGGCACTAATGGCCAAAGGTAGTCGTTATCGACAAACAGTTATGTTTACGGCAACTATGCCACCAGCAATCGAACGATTAGCACGATCATATTTAAGACGACCAGCGACCGTTTATATTGGTTCGGTTGGTAAACCAACAGAACGTACCGAACAAATTGTCTACATGATCAGTGAAAATGAAAAACGTCGTAAATTGATCGAAATATTACAAGCAGGTGTTGAACCACCAGTCATTATATTTGTTAATCAGAAAAAAGGTGCCGATGTTTTGGCAAAAAGTTTGGAAAAAGTTGGTTTCAATGCATGTACATTACATGGTGGTAAAGGACAAGAACAACGTGAATATGCACTAGCATCGCTGAAAAGTGGTACAAAAGATATTTTGGTTGCAACCGATGTTGCTGGTCGTGGTATCGATATACAAAATGTTTCATTAGTTATAAATTATGATATGGCAAAAACAATCGAAGATTATACACATCGTATTGGTCGTACTGGTCGTGCTGGTAAACATGGTCAAGCGATTACATTCATAACCAAAGATGATAATAATCTATTTTATGATCTTAAACAATTACTAATACAAAGTCCAATATCATCATGTCCACCTGAATTGATGAATCATCCGGATGCACAACATAAACCAGGGACAGTGATACAAAAGAAAAAAGAAATTTTAATGTAAATTTATCCAAAAAAAAAAAAATATTTGAATTGAATTTTAAATGAGAAAATTTCCTTGGAAAAATTGAAAGAAAAAAATTTCAAATAAAGAAAAAAGTTTCCGTAAATTTTCCAATTTTTATTGCTTGTTTTTGTGTTTTGTGTGTATTTTGTGTTTTTTCTTTTTGGATTTGTTTTTATTTTGTATATTTTTTGCATTTTATTTTAACATTGCTCATTTTCATTATTTTTTCAATTATTTTTCAATGAAAAAAAAACAATTTTTCATATGAATGCAATCGTTTTGTCGTCGTTTTTTTTTATTGTTTCACGTTTCGTTGCGATTTATTAATTGTTGAAGAAGTGTAGAACAAAAAGAAAGAAAAAAAAAATTGTTTTCTGGTTGCAATGATTCAATGATATTTTGAATGATTTCAATCTTTCTTCTCGCTTGATTATGTTTTGTTTGGTGTGTGCATCATTTTTTATTCAATATTCATCATCAGTGATGATTTATGAATTGGCTGCTGCTCGATGATATTGAATGTAATTTGTTTGTTCTGATTATGATTTGATTCGATTTAATTCAATTATTATTATTATTATTATTATTATTATCATCAACGTTTAACATTATCATCATCATCATCATAATTATTATCATAAATTCAACTAAATCATCCTGGATCATTGTACTTTGAAATTCTATGAATTTTCCCTAAAATAATCGCTAATCATTGTTCAACCTTATCTCAAGGGAATAAATAAAGAACCGAAGCTCGTGAAACAACAAAACGAAAACTTTCAATAAAGAAAAATCATTGAAGATTTGAAATCATTCAAAATACTTTCATAGAATTTCTAATTAATTCAAGCAATTCTAAATAATTCACTGCCAATTACATAGATCATTTGTTGACGATAATTATCCTTGTTTAATCAGTTTTTTATTATTGTTTTTTTGTTTATTCCTCAAATCAATTGATTGATCAATCAATTGTTTGTTTTTTGTTTTCTGTTGCTTTTTTTGCCAAAATTTCCAAAGGTAAGAGGTCAAAATTGAAAAGCAAAAGCCTAAAAAACTAATCTATTGATTCTTTTGCCAGATATTTCGTCCAATATAAATTGATATAATCAATTGATTAATTGATTGATTGATTTTTCTTCTGTTTTCGTTGATTTGTTTCGAATATGATGAATTCTTTTCCATCTAAAAGACGCTCCAGTAATAATAAAAATGATAATACATATGCAATTAATCATTATGATTCTACGTATCAATTGCCTCTACCACCACCACCGCCCATATCACAACATCATAATCAGCAACAACAACAGCAGCAGCAGCAGCAACAACATCAATCTCCATCAAACCTCAATAACAAGTTGATTAATCGTTTATTGAATACATTTGATAATAATAATAATAATGCCAACAATGATGATGATGATGATGATGATGGTGTTAATAATGATGGCGGTCATGGAATAGATAATAATCAATCATCAACATGCAACAATAATTCGTACTATTCTCAAACATCTTCAGGAACAACAACAACTAATTCAAAACGACAATCTTCATTACATAATAATCATAATAATAATTATAATAATCATTTGAAATCGTCATCATTGAATAAATTGAATAATCACAATAATATAATCACAAATGGTTATAATGTAGCATCGAATGAAATGTGTTTTTTTTGTTTCGATGTATTATATGCACATTTATATCAAAAATCATCTAATACAATACCTAGGCCAAATTTTTCAAATAAATCATATCCATTGTTTGTTACATGGAAAATTGGTACTGATCGTCGTTTACGTGGCTGTATTGGAACATTTAATTCGATACCATTGCCATACTGGTTTACGTGATTATGCCTTAACAAGTGCATTACGTGATCAACGTTTTGATCCAATTACTAAAGATGAATTCATTAATCTTCATGTTAGTGTTTAGTGTATTGATTAATTTTGAACAAGGAATCGATTATAAAGATTGGATTATTGGTTTGCATGGTATCCGGATTGAATTTCGTAATGATAATGGCTCAAAACGTACGGCAACATTTTTGCCTGAAGTTGCTGTTGAAAAAATTGGAATCATTTACAAACAATTGATTCATTATTACGTAAAGGTGGTTATCGTGGACAGATTACTGAACAAGTTCGTAAAGATGTACGGTTAACACGTTATCAATCGGAAAAGATAACAATATCATATCAAGATTATTATAATAATTTTATGATGCTTAATAATCAAGCGGTTAATTAATCGATGGATCTATCGATTGATTGATTAATTAATCAATCAATTGAATTAATGAAGAATTAGGGATCGCTATGATAATTCGCTAACAAA
>PQWQ01000088.1:0-11274 GCA_002943765.1 Psoroptes ovis | reverse complement strand
AAATTACCATTTAAATTTCGAATGGTGAATCGACATTTTTGACCAAGACCAAAAAATAAAAAAAAAAGTTATTTTCAAATAAAAGTTCACATGTTAATTCGGAGAGAAAAAAATTAACAATTCTCTTGAGATGCTCTTTTCGACATTCAATATTTTGGATGATGATGATGATGATTGATAGATTTTGGATGCTTTTTTCGGGTCTGCGTGTGTCTGATACTAGATCAAATATATGATGGGAATTCTTTTTAAAAAATTGTTTCAATCATTGAAAAGCAGGAAAAAAACATTAATTATTTGAAAAATTATTGAAGCAAAACAAAACATAAAATAAAATGAATGAAATTATTTTCCATGTGAAAATGTCCATGTGTGCAGCGAATTTTATATGTTTTGAATTATTTTTTGGATTTATAGAATTCATATATCACATATTCGATATAATTTTTAATTAATATCAGATAAAACTGGATAGAAAACGAAACAAAATAATAAAAAATGAACAAACTGATGAAATTTATTTTTCAGAAAAAAAAACTTTGAAAATAAACATGTGATTCTTCAGCATTTTTCCAATCCATCATTATTTGTCAGTGATTATGTTATAACATAAATTATATTGTTGTTAAGTTTAGTTTTTTTTTCTTATCAGATTTACTTTTCTCCAATCAGGGTCACTTTCAAATCAAACAAGAGTCGAAATTTCATGAAATTTTAAGCAAAACGAAATCAATAGAATTAAGCTATTGAACGTGATTCAAAAATGAACGATGAAATCAGATGAAATAATTCTCGATTCGTTCATATTGGCATCATTATAATGATTATTATTTAGTTGGAATTTGTTTTTCGGATTATTTTCAGTGTGATTCTCTTCTTGTTATATTTTCTTTGGAATTTTTATTTAGCTGATTATTTTTATTATTTCTAATTAAATGATAAGTTTTTTGTTTTCACTTGTCTCTAAGAGCATTATATAGATAATAAGATGGAATTTCTTTTGATTGAATTTTTTTTCAAAGTAGAAAATGTAATGAAATTATTTATTTTCAAGCAATTGTTATTATTATTGTGGTGAATTTCATTTTGGAAATTATTGTAAATAAATAAACAATTTTCAATAGTGGATTATTATTGTTTTTAAGGTTGGCGTGATTTGATTGAAATTGAAAACAATAATTTTTAATTATAAATTATAATTCGTTGAATCAATATCAAGATATTGAAGTATTAAAATAATTATTTCGATTTTTATGGACAATTTTTTGGATTGGATTATGAATACCTTGAATGAAATTTCAGAGTCATAGAATGAATTCATGAAGGGTTATCATCAGAATGAAAAAATTTTCATTTTTCCCAATAATTTGACATTTAAAACATTTGCCATTAGAATTGAAAATGTAACAACATTTCTCATTTTTTTTATGAAGGAATTATCAATATTCCCAATAAATATGTCTATCAATTTCGTTACAAGTGCCCTAATAATAATCATGTTAATTTAATTTTTTCAAGAATTTTTTTTCAAATGATTCTTGAAAAATAATTGTCGAAAATGTGAGCATACAATGAACGAGAATGAATGAGATTAAACATGAACAACATTGAAACACTAATAATCTTATCAGAATGCATCAAAAAAAAAAAAAAAAAAAAATCGGGTTTTATTGTTTCCATATTGTATAATTATGCATTTGAAATGGCATTGTTTGAATGAAATGATCCGATTAAAAATTTTAAATTTACATCTTCATAAAATGCCATTCATAATCATGAAAAGTATCTAAAAAATTTATTCATGAATATATTTGAATCAATTTTTTTCTCGAAATATTGATAAATATGACAATAAATATGATGTATGTACGATTGAAGCGAATATTTTCATTATTAATAATTATCATTTTGAAAATCAAATATATATCTTGACTTGAAGTGCTATCATTGCGAGCCTTTCCATTGTTAGCCGTTGTAAACGAATGATCGTTATATTTTATTAAAAGTCGTTAGAATACATAAAATTTGAAATTTGAAAAAGGCGGGGATTAAAGGGTTCTATTCACAAAGGACGTACACCAATTATTTATTTCAACACACCCTTCTAATTGGCGTACGTCCACGAAAATTCTCAATTTTTATTTTGCCTAAAGGCTTTGTCAACATATCAGCAAGTTGTTCAGCCGATGGTACCTTGATTATTTCATTATTTTCTTCGCTAAATTCTTGTACTAATAATTTCTTATCGTACTCAAAATAGCCGGATTGTTTGAACTCATTATTGTCTAAAATGGCTTTCGCTGCTCTACTGTCAATCATTAATTTCAAGTCAGCGTTGATTTTCAATTCTAACAATAATTGCTGGATCGGTCTTGCCAGTCGCCAGGTGGACAGAGCAGCATTTAGTTCTGCCTCGCATGATGAATGCGGCATCCTTAATTGTTTCTTTGATGACCACAAAACTGGTGACTCTCCTAATTGCACAATCGAACCAACGATTGTTTCAGCTTACAACATTCAATCAGAAAATTACTAAGCGTTTCATACCATCTTCGTGGCGCTTCTTTCAAACCATACAGCGCCTTCTCCAACTTCCAAAATTTATCCGTAACACCTTTCGGCGGTACAACATAAATTTCACTTTCTAATCTTGAGTTTAGAAACGCTGTTGATATATCAAATTGTCTGATCTTCATCTTTCTAGTCAACGCGTACGTTAAGGTGGTCAAAAGCGTCGACATTCTTAGCGTAGGTGCAAATGTGTTTCCACTATTATATTGTTCAAAACCTCGTACAACACACCTAGCTTTATATCTTCCATCTGATTTTCTGGCGTACACCCATTTGGTTGTTAATGGTTTCATTCCGGATAAAGGAAGCTGACCCACAACTTTATAAACACCCTTCTGGGTCAGCTCATTCATCTCTTTATCCATCGCCAGTTGCCACTTATCATTATCATTCGATTTCATAGCTTGTTCATAATTCTTTGGTACTGGTACATTCGTTTCTACATTCATTACTCTTGCTTCATTCATGATACCAGTTTCTTTCTTTTCATTCATAATCGCCGGGAATCCCATAATATTTTCATCAAAATCTACATCGCATGCCTTGAATGTTTTATTGGTTTTTGGATCTAATAACCAATAATTTTTGGTTGTTTCGGTATAACCAACAAAAACACATTTCTGTCCTCGCTGATTAAATTTGGATGCGATCATTGTATCATTCATTCTGTAATAAGCTAGACATCCAAACACTTTTAGATGTCCATACTTAACACTACCTCTGAAGAATTTCTCGTACGGGACTATATTTGATTTCGTTGGCCATCTGTTAATCAGATAATTTGCTGTTCTTACTGCTGTTGGCCAATATTCTTCAGGCATCTTTGCGTTGTTGATCATGGTTCTGGCACAATCAATGATGGTTCTGTTTCTTCTTTCGATTTTACCATTTTGTGCCGATGTATGTGGCGTTGTGGTACAGAACAAAATTCCTTTCTTCTTCAGATGATACTGCAGTTGCTGATTAACAAATTCTGACCCATTGTCAGAAAGAAATTCTTTCAATTTACGCCCAGTTTGATTTTCACAAAAATCAATGAATTCGATCACGTACTTAACCGCTTCACTCTTAGTCTTCATTGGATACACCATACCATACGACGAATGATGTTCCACCAGATTCAATACATAAACACAACCAGATATCGATTCTTTCAATGGTCCAATTACATCTGCACTTATTCTTTGCATAAAATGAAATTTTTCAAACCGTGATGGATGTGATTTACGAACACATTTTGACATTTTACATTCAGAACAATTGATTAATGGTACAGATGTTGAGAAAATTCTTGACAATTTTTCACTACCTGGATGACCTAATCTTTTATGCCACAACATTGATTTCTCTTTATTCGTTGCAATCAACGCAAATTTCGATTCATAATTATTATCCATTTCATCAACTTTGTCTACCACAGTAAGAACCAAGTCTTTTTTCATTTCATTTTCAACCTTTGACTCATTATTAACGTTGTCGTTATTACTATTATTGATATTATTACTAGTTTCACATTCGATAAATCTTCTCGACTTAATTCTGTTATTACATTTTTGAAAATCATTTGATGTCATGTCAGGTTTAAATGGGCACCAAACAGCAACATGTCCCAGTTTGCCACAATCATAACATTTCGGAATCAATTGATTCTTTCTTATATTTCGATCGGTAACACAAAGACAAGTTTCATTCGATTTTTGAACACTCTTTTCTCTTTGTCGTCTTAAACATTTACTAACAATTAGATCTCTGGCAATATCATATGTGAGTTCGTTTACTTCCAATTGATCAAAAATATCTTCTTTGATTTTATTATATTCGATTGGCAATGCTCGCAACAAGATACTAATCCAGATAGCCTCGACCATAATTGTACCGGTATTACACAATTCTTGACGTTTGATATCAAATTTCGCCAAAAATATATTTGGATCATCACTTACATTCATTTTCATATCATTCAATTCGAAAAATAATCGGGCACTTCTAGCTTGATTAATTTTATTAAATCTTCTTTCCAACAAATCAATTATTTCATTAGGGATCGATGTATCTTTGACCAAATCACGTAAATCCGGATCAATCATGAACGTAATAAAAGCAGCCAATGATTTTAATTGTTCTATATTCGAGTCATTAGCATCACACAAATTTACCTCAAGTAAATCAGCTTTGCCATTAATCGTACACCACAGCTTCATGTCTGATAACCAAGATTTGTAATTTTTACCGTTGAATTTTGACATTTTAACATTCTGTGACTGCATCATAATCGTATCAATTTCAATCATTTTGTCGATATTATTTGTTAAACAAACTTAAATAACAATCTTAATTATAATTATTCACTTAATTAATTGACAATCAGTTAAAATCAATTAATTCACAATCACAAAATCAAAAAATTCGTTAATTTTCAGTCAATTTAGGCTCTGCTACCATGTTAGCCGTTGTAAAACGAATGATCGTTATATTTTATTAAAAGTCGTTAGAATACATAAAATTTGAAATTTGAAAAAGGCGGGGATTAAAGGGTTCTATTCACAAAGGACGTACACCAATTATTTATTTCAACATTCCATTATTATTGTTATGAACATAATCGAATGATTGTTTCAAGCATCATAATATTTTCAAGTATTTTATTTGTGCAAACTGAAAAATAAACAAACACAGTACATTCACTAATATAGCTATGAGTGCTCATGAAAAAACACGATTACGAAATGACAAAATTTCATGACAAAAAAAATATTTCTTCAAAACAATTAAACTTTTATTTCGCATGAAAGTGAAATATTTGTTTTTGTTTATTAAAAATTTTGAAATTGAAATTTTTGATCAATTTATGATTTACTTGAAGAAAAAAATTTCCAGTGAAAAGATTTTCATTTTGACTCATTCTTTTTTCAAACATGTAATCGGTTACAGATTCCATTTTTATTTGAAGAATTTCGATAATTTTCTTTCTTTGTTTAAACTACTTTTCTCTTTTTTGAAATTGAGGAAAAATTCAAGAATTTAAAAAAAATGTTAAAACACAAAACAAACAAACAAAGAATTTAATATTTTTTTTTTTTTTTTTGTTTTCTTATTATTTGAAATTTAATTCTCATCAAGAATTTCAAAAAAATTTTTTTCGAAGAATTTTATAAGACTTCCACTAACAACATATTAAAGTGCATAGAAATGAAAAAAAAAATAAAGATATTTTGTCATTTAATCACTTGTATAGTGTACAAATGTTGAAAAATATCAAAGAATAGCACAAACACATGGATAGTGAATCTTCAAACAAAAAAAAGTGAACAGTAAATAATGATAATTTTGGTGAAAATATTGACCGATGACAGTGATCGAAAAAACAAACCAAAAAAAAAAAGTATAAAAACGCCACATTAGTATGTTTATTTTTCAAGTTGTTTTTTAAGAAAGAAAAATGATGTTAAAATGTTAATATGAAACGAAATGCTCAATGAAAATGTGTCTAAATGATTGTGTTTTTTAATTTGTTCACATTAAGTATTTTTGTTTAATTTGATAAATAAATGATTAACTTATTGTTTCCACTCGTTATCAGCACCAACTACCACAAGCTCACCGCGTATAATAAGTTTCAATTGGTAAAGTTACTCGATCACATTGTGTACAAACAGATATTGTCAACAAACATGAGCAGAAAAAAGAAAACAAACCATTCCGTTATTGATGATGATGAAATACGAACAAAGGAATTGATGAGAAAAATCGACATAACGGAATTCAATGTGTTCAGAAGAAAATACGATATTGATATAAAAGAGATTGAACAACTTCATCAAGAATATTGTGATTTCACAGCCGAGATGTTAACAGCTAAAAAAGACGAATTGGTTCAACAATTGATGAGTAGAAAAAGTGGAATAGATATCATATTTTCGTACGTAAAAACTATACAAACAGTACGAGATGGCATAAAAAATATTGAACAGAATAACGATAGAAATCAAATTAAAGAAGTTCAAGAAGCTGTAAAACAGATCAAAACTATTCAATGTATATATCCGAACATAAACGAAGATCATATAAAATTAATTGAACGATTTGAACAAATGGAAGCCTTTATAACCTGCTCAAATTTTAATGGTTCATTCGCAACTCATCAAAATAGAAGAACAAGTACACCAAATCACGAACAGATGTTTAATGACAATGCTAATCTCAATAACAATAATAATTTCAATGTCTGGCAACAAATGCGATACCAACCTCGACCAGGAGCTGTGAGAGTTCAACCAAAACAAATTCAAAAATTTTCAGGTGATCCTATTGAATATCAAAAGTTTAGAGAAGATATAGAACATTATATCATTGACAATCCCGAAATTGATGGTGGAAAAAATAAATTGAAAGAAATTCAAGATTTACTGCCGGTTAATCACCGATATTTATTGAATCGCATCGACAGAAGGAATCCGAGAATGGACGAAGTTTTGAGTGTATTAGATAAACATTATGGTTGTCGACATCAAATAATACCAGCGTTAACACGAAAAATACAGAATGCACCATTCTTGTCTTTTCGACCACAATTAAAAGATTACGAATTATTGTTGGAAGTAGTGATTTCAGTCATCGACACGCTCAATGTTACCAACTTACAGAACGAAGATTATCATTTAGCAACATTTGTTATGACCAAAATTGACGAAACACATCATCAACATATTGGTCACGATGAGGAATTAAATCTTACACATATTGAAGAGTATTTGAGACGAGGACTGAGCCGAAAGCAAGCAATTACTGCCAGATTCATTTCAAATCCGTATGTTCAAAGAGACAAATCGAAAGTCACTGGTAATACTAGATCAAGTAATGTTATGGTTGCGACACAAGATAATATGTGTTTCTTCTCAGATGGTCAACACGAGTCCGAGAGGTGTACATTAACCGCTGATGAGAAAAGACGATTCATGGTACAAAATCGATTATGCTTCAAGTGTGGTAATGGCGGACACACAAGTCGAGATTGTCAAGGATCGTATAGGTGCAAAAAATGTAATTACAATCATCAAACGCATGTATGCTTCCGTGAAAACGTAATGAAACCAACCACGTCAGAAAATTTAATAATGACAATGCCAACAACATCAGCTTCGAGTGATTCAGCGTCAAATAGCACAGCGTTATTGAGCACGAATGCGAAAAGTCTTCACAAGACATTGACCACCAAGATAAATGGACACAAAGTAAGAATAGTATTTGATGAGGGAGCCGGAACATCATTTATTGCACCAGCATTGATAAATAAATTGAATTTATCAACATATCGAGCTGAACCAATTTTTATGGATACATTAAGCAAGTCGAAACCTACTTCAGCAGGTCATTACAAAGTAAATTTATCGCTTCCTGTCTGGGATGGGTCGTATAAAGATTTGGAATTTCGTTTAAATGACAAAATTGATCAATTACATTTCGAATGTATGAATAAAGAAAATCAAAAGATATTACAAAGTGAAAATATTGACTTTATCGATGAACAACAACCAGTTGAAATACTTGTGGGCCTTGACAACATTAATCGATTACAACATACAGAAGAAAAACGAATCAATGAAGAGATAATGGCAAAACGCACAACCCTTGGAGGGGTTGTTTATGGCGTAACAGCAAATGTAAACGTATTATTGAATGTGCATCAGTTACCAGAAAATGACGCTATTTTAGATATTGATGTAGAATCTGAAGATCAGAAAGCGATGGCCAAGTTCTTAAATGATTATTGCAATAGTGAACAAATGAAATATGATGAAGATTTAAAACGATATGTGGTAAAGCTCCCGTTCATACCCAATGTAGAAGTCGATACAAATTTTGAAACAGCAAAAAGACAAGTTGAAAATATGGTGAAGCGAATGAATGATGAACGACGACAACAATATCAAGCGTTGATAGGTGAAATGGAAGAAAATCAAATTATTGAACAAACAGCCTTGAAGCCAGCCGAAGGATACCATATGCCACACTTTGTGGTGACACGTAGTGATAAAAATACAACGAAGTTAAGAATGGTATTTAATGCTTCAAGTGGTATTAAGCCGCTAAACAAAGCAATATTCAAAGGAGTGACTTCGTGGCAGATAATTAGATCATTATTATTTTTCCGATTACAATCGATTGCTGTGATCAGTGACATTAAATCTGCATTCCATAACGTAATGATACAAAATGAACATAAGAAATTTGTTAAATTTTTGTGGATAACTCAATGCAACAAACTTGTGTGTTACCAATTTAATCGTTTACCGTTCGGTCTATCTTCAAGCCCTTTTATTCTTTATGCAGTAATTTATCATCATTTGAAAAAATACGAAAATAGGTTTCCACAAACAGTCGAGGCGATTAGGAATGGTTTATATGTTGATGACTTGGTTATGTCAGCGAAAGATTCATTGAGTATTGAGAAATTGAAACATGAAAGTCAAGAAATATTTAATGATGCATCCATGGAGTTACGAAAATGGCGTACATCAGATTTAGAATTGAATTTATCATGGAATGATCGATTAGCTGAAACCAAAGTATTGGGTATCGAATGGACTGAAGATGACAACATGAAAATAGATATTCCCGATTTTAATGAACAAGGTGAAATTACTAAGCGTAAATTGTTACAATACTATGCATCAATCTATGATCCATTCGGTTTCGTATTGGCATCAACATTGAAAATGAAGTTGTTGATTCATGAATGTTGGAACGCGGGTTATGATTGGGACACTCCATTAGAACCGAAATTATTACGTAAAGCCAATTTGATAATAAATGATTTACAATTGATCAAAGAATTTAAATTTAATCGCAGAATCTTTAATCAGACAGTTGAAGAATTCGATTTATTGATATTTGTAGATGCCAATCAGTATGCAATAGGTGTCGCATGTTATCTAAGTAATGGCGAGGAAACCACGTTGATATTTGCAAAATCGAAATTAATTAAACCACGGAAAATAGTGAGCGGCGAATTATTGGCGTTGAATTGGGGAGCCAACATTGGATACAACTTGACCGAAATTCTTAAACCTAGATCTATTGTGTTATGGTCAGATAGCATGGATAACATCAATCGATTGACAGACGATATTAATAAGTATCCGTTTCCCGTGGCAGTACATTTGTACAACATTCGATCGAAGATAATCAATATTAGACACATATCCGGCAAACAAAATCCTGCAGATGCATTCACAAGAGGCGTTGCCACAAAAGAATTATATGATATTCATCATATCAATATCACGGAAATGTTGGGAGAAAACGTAACCATTGGCATAATTCAAACCAGTGACAAACCAAATGAAAAATGTGACAGCGTCAAAGGCGTGAATTTGAATCAAAACTTAACGTACAATGAATGGATAAAATATATTAGCGAACAAGATGACCAGTGGAAATATTCGATCGACAAAGATAAAGACGAACTCACTATATTGATCAAGATTAATCAACAATGCTACATCGACGATGAATTTAAATCGAATTATCGATTATTCAATGACGAAAATAATGTGGTACGATGTCTGACCAGGTTGGAACAAGCTGAATTAGATTATGATGAAAAATACCCGATTGTTTTACCGAATTGTAAATTTACGATTGCGTTTTTAAAACACTTACACGATGAAGATGGGCATGGTTCAGTGGAATATTCATTGACGAATTTAAGAATGATGTATTTCATCCCTGGAGCACGACGATTAATGAAAAAAATTAAACATAATTGTAGCCATTGCAAACAAATAACCGCTAAAGCCTTGGAGGTCTTCAAAGGAAATCCACCAAGAGAACGACTTAATCGTAGCAAACCGTTTGAGAATATTGGTATAGATTTATTTGAATTAAAAACAGAGCCGAAAACGATTGGAATCATCTTTACATGTTGTGTAACGCGAGCTGTCCATTTTGAAATCGTCGAAAAAGCAACCGCAGAAGAAATATGCGACGCATTTCGGATATTTGCCGCACTGAATAGACGACCATTAGTCGTCTTTTCTGACAATGGCCCGAATTTGAAAAGACTGGGACGCCTTTTCAACGAATCGTTCAGAATCATGCGGGAAAGGTTTGATTGGCGATTCATAACTCCCGGCGCACCATTCCGTGGTGGATTTTATGAAGCATTAATTAAGACGATGAAAAGAGCATTTAAAAGCATCGTTTGGCAACGTAAAATCTCAAGCAAACAAATGAAATTAGTTCTGTATGAAATACAATCGCGTATGAATAGACGTCCTTTGGTTCACACCGAATCATACATCTTAACCCCAAATCATTTGATATATGGTTATAATTGTTCCGATACGATGGTACCACCGAGAAATGGAATAACAGGAAATCTGATTAAGCATTGGCGATCAACGGAACGACATATAAACAGCGCTTGGAAAACGTATAAAAATGTTTATTTGAAAGAACTACGCAATTATCATCAAAATTCAAACCGTTATGATATGTTAGAAATTAATGATAAAGTATTGATCGTAGACGAAAATAGTCCAGCATACACTTGGAAGATGGGCACAATCACTGGTCAAGTAAAGGATAACGCTGGGATCGTTCGAACATATAAGCTGGAAGTCGATGGTAAAGTTGTGGAAAGAGCTGCACAAAAAATCGTCCCGTTGGAATGTCAAGCGGAGGGGAGGAATGGTGAAAATA
>PQWQ01000054.1:0-14618 GCA_002943765.1 Psoroptes ovis | reverse complement strand
TGTTTGAATTTTATTTTTGTTGTTTTTGATTGGAAGAAATACTTTCAAGTACTTTCGAAGCGAAATATTCTCTCCGACCTCTTTGGATTCTCTCCGACATTCTACATATGTATCGGTGAATTTCTGGCTGTTAATTCGAATAATTCGATGTTTGAAAGACGCCAAATTTTCAAAAGATTTCAAATTTTTCCATTAAAATTTCACCACAAAATTAAGGTAAATTCTTAATTTTGTTACCTGTGTACGAGTGTTCAATTGATAATGCTTGCATAATAATAACAATAATGATAAAATAATGATTTTGACAATCAAAATTATAATCTGAATTATTTGAATCAATTTATTCTAAAAAGCGTAGCAGTAGTCGATTCGAATTAATTCTCTTTTCTGGTTGCGATTTCAAATTTCAACGATGATTTCAATGTTTTAATGGACAAATGTATGCGTGTGTTTGTCTCTCTTTCAAAGCTTGAAGAATCAATCAATCAATTCACAGAAATTGAATCTTATTCTGTGTTGATCTTTTCATTCATTTCTTTATTTAATCTTTGTGTTCATTTCATTTCATCGATTCAATTTCAAAAACAACAAATACAATTCAACAGCAGCAAACATAAGCCGCAGCAACACAGTGATATTCCATAATGAAATGCCATAAATGATTTAAATTTAAAAATTCCCATTGTGTTTGAATTCAATTGTTCAAATTTTCAAATATTTTTGTGAATTTGTAAATCTGAGAATTTTGAGACATAAATATCAAATACATCCGACCATTCATCATCGATCGAACGACAAACGATATTTCAAATTATTTATTTCTTTGTGTCTTTGTGTACACGATACGTGTACTTTCAAGATACGTGTGTGTTTTTCCTTAAAAAAAATATTTTCAATTAATTCAGCTAAATAAACATCTCAAAATCAAGAAAAAAAATGTTTGAAATGAAGGGAAGAAAATCATAAAATAAACACATCAATTTATGGTGTTAAAAATGAAAAAAATTCGAGTATTCAACATAAGTGGTAAATGGTACAAAGTGTTTCAATCATTTCATCATGTTTCAATGGTGCTGTGCATTTTCTATCATTTTCCACACATCTTCAAACGTCTCTTCAAATATGATCCAATATAATCATAAACAATGTGTTTGTGATTTAAAAAAATCCAATAAAGACAATGTCAATGTCAATGTTATTGAACATTTGTTTCATATGTTTTCATTATTATTATTGGCGATACGAATAGCATTGTCTACACACAGAATTTTAATCCAAAATCGATTGAAAATTTCAAACTCAAATCGATCAATCATTTCAGTAATTGATACAAATAATTCAAATAAATCAAAGATTTTCAATTTTTTTATGGAAGGAATTCAAATCAAATATCAATGAATGAAGAAATCATCTGAAAATATCAATAAAGAAATCGATCGCAGAGCTTTGTTTGTCTTTGATTGATTTTCTCTTTCTCTTGAAAAATAAATTAAAACTTTCAGTATCAAATTGATCGCTATCAAATCACACATATATATTCGTCGTGTATCTCTTGTTTCATATTGGTAAGTATGATATACAGAGAGATTTTTAGGAGAAAAAATAGGCGAAATAATTGATTATTTATTCAAACAAAGTCTAAAAACAAAATCAGGCAAAAGTATCGGCAAATTGAATTGAATATTTCTTCGATTTTCACACCAATTCAATAATTATTATCATCAGTTTGAATGAATAAATTAATTGAATGAATGAATGGAATCAATGGAAATAATGAATAATTCAATTCATCATTCAATTTGCTTGAATATTTGCTCAAATTGAATTTTCTCTTTCAAAATTCACCGTTTGTTTTATGTATTCAATCATTTATTCATTTATTTATTTTGTCGCAAATTCGACAAAATATATGGATGTGTTTGTTGTCTTTGCTGTTCTATGTATATTCATTTCCCTCATTGAAAATTATTTGAAAGGAAAATTGATAAATTTTCCTCTTCATTTTTTGCTCATTTAATTTCATTTAATCATTATTTGAAATTTGAATTTTATTTGAATTTACTCCTCTCTCAAACATTTGTTTGTTTGTCTCTCTTCATGCTTTTTGCCATTCACGGAAAACAAAACAGAAACAAACGAACGAATGTTTGAAAATTTAAATATTTCTTTTTAGGTTCGATCGTATGTGTGTGTGTGTTTGATAGGTTTTGAATATGATGATATCTTTGCTTTGAAATAATTGAAATTTGATTGAATTAAAATTTGTGTTCGTTTGCTTTGTGTTCTTTCAGACAAATTGATTTGATTTTTGCTGTGTTTTTTTCTTACCAGCTAATGATCGAATTGATCAAAAGCACTACAGCAGCAGCAGCAACAAGTGGGTAAGTCACCGAATTGATTGATTTTCCAATATGATTTTCACCAGTTTAAAGGTCAAGAATAATCTGAAATTGTGAAGAAGAAGAAGAAGAAGAACCAGGTCATGTGCCTACGGACAAACATCCTACCGGTCAGGTTGCGTTTGAAATTGGGTTTTAAAAAAAATTTTCATATTCATTCATTTATTCATGAAATTTATTGTTCAAGAATGATTATGGATATGAATATTTTTTTTCACCCAAAATAAATTCAACCAAACTAAAGACCATATAATTAACAAAAAAATGAAAAGATAAGAAATTATTAATTTGAAATGATTCATTTGAAATGAATGAAATTCAATTTTCAAATCAAATATTTTTTTGGTCGGTGGGATTTTCGTCCGTCTGCAAATGGCCAAAAATGCAACACAGAAAAAATGCGATCGCAAACATTTCTACAGGCGATCAAATTGTCAACTGAATCAAGGTAAGATTTTATGTTGTTTGTCCATTTATATTTAAAATGTCAATTTAAATTGAATAAATGAAATAATCAAAAAAAATGTAATTAAATTTGATTCAATTTAATTGCACATATGTAATTTCGTTTGAAAATTTCTTAAAAATCAAAAGAAAATTCCCTTTTTTTCTTGAATAAATTTCAAGAAACTAATTACAGGTAGAGTTTTGAATCAAGTACACAAAAGAACCTTGATTCAGAAAATGAATTGAATTATAAAATGAATGAAACAAATTTTTTTGAATACAAAATCGATAGAAAATACCCAAGATCTTATCTCTAAGTCTTATGTGAGCAATGGAATTCAATATTTCAATAATTATTATGTCATTTCTGTTCAATTTCTGTCCATTTAATTCAATGATGAATTCAAAATTCAAGAACATGAAATCTACATTGATTTGTATTGAATTTTCCATATTTTTTTCTAGAAGAATCAATCAAACAAACATATGAAATATTAATTATTTCATATGTTTATTTATATTGATTGACAAAGAGAAATTGAAAAGTGAATTGAAAATTCAAAATTGAAAATTTTTGAAATTTTAATTCGTTTATCAACGAAACAAAATGAAATGAAATGAAATGATAATGATGATAATGATGATGACGATGTGGCCAGGTTTTTCCAATCAATTGAATTCATCATCATCGAAGATTGAATGAAGATGAATTCAATTGAATGTAATGTAAGTTTGATTATTTGAAAAAATTTTTACTTTTAAATAATTCAATTTTGAATTTAATCATCAAAATCAAATAATAATAATAATATTCTTCATTGCCATTCATCGATTATTATCATTATTATTATTAGTAATTTCAATGATAAAGTTCTGTAATTATTATCATTATTATTGATTGATTGCTCAATCATCATCATCATCATCATAATAATTATTGTTTTCATTTACTTTATTGATCAATCAATCAATCAATCAATAATGAATGAATGAAACGAACCAACGAATGAACAAAAGTAACGAACCAATCAATCAATCAATTTAATGATCAATCGACCAATCAATCAATCATAAATTTTTAATTATTTTTGTATTAAAACGTAATTGAATATACTCATGTATATTGAACGATTGGAAGAAAATTTTAAAGAAATTTGAAAATTTGAAATTATACAGGCATGTCACATTGGATGCATGTCTAGTTATTGGATATTTGGATCAATCAATTGATCAGTTAAGCATTCGATAATCAATCGATAATCATAATCAATGACTTTGTCTCATTAATCATAAGGTGATAATCAGTGAAAAATTTGAAAATTTTTCATTGATTAACCAAGGAAGAAATGATTGGCGAAGCCAATAATGGATTGGGGAACCATCGAACCACAACAGCTATAAACTGTGAATACATATTTATTCAAATATTTGGTGGAAAAAATTTCACATGTAAATATTGCCAAATATCATCATCATCATCATCATCATGGCAAGCAAACAAATGAATATTTCAAGGTGAATTACTGGTGATGTTTATTTCTAATATTTGTCATTCGCCAAACTTGTATGAACAATGAATAACTAAATTTGGAAATGGTTTAGTACGTTTATGGCCGCTTATATAGCCGAAATGATTGAAAATTTTTAAAATTTCCAAGTTTTTCCAATCAATTTCCAGCGATTTTGGGCCAAAAAGATCATGATAATTTCGTACAACCGGTGATCCGCCGGTTTGATTAATGATTAATTGATCAATTCGAATTAATCGAATAAACCCTGAATATTCAAGGACAATAGGAAAGCAGGAAGAAGGAAAATATATTCAATTTGATGATTTTGCACAAATCGCCAAAATTCACTTTCATTGATTGATTCAAAGTCAAAGTGAATTCAACATTTACATTTGTGAATATTATTTATGTGTTCAGGTAAATACTGTTAAACTTGAATATTGAATGTTGTTTTTAGACATGTTTTATAGATATGTGTTTACATTTCAAAGATTTTCTCCTTTGATTTGAACCTGTCAAAATAAATAAAAATATTCGCAGAAAGATCTGTGAGGAAGAAGAAATCTTTGAAGAAAGGCTTGGAAAATCATCAGAAAATCAATTCAAAGAAACAAATTTTCAAAAATGAAAATTTCAATCTTTGAAACAACAAAGCGCCCAACGGAGTAGAGCCAAGTCTATAGTTGGATCTATTCGACTCTAATTGAATAAAATTAATTAATTTTCTTATGTTTTTTTTAAGAAATTTCATTTTCATTTATTTCATATTTTTGTTTTTTTGATCATTTATCATTTGTTTTGTTTAAATAAATGAAATTGAAAAACTCAGGGTTTGAATTTTGGAAAATTTTCAAATTATTGAAAAATAGCGCCATCTGTTGTTTTCGGGAAGAAATTTCAAAATTGATTCTTTATGAACGGCTCCATATTTGTGCGCTGTTTTTCGATTCTTTGTTTTCCGTTTTTTGAAAATTCTTTTTTTGAATTTTGAAAAAAATTCCGATCAGAAAATGAATCAAAGAATGAATCAATTCAAATCATCAAGGTTTTGGCAAAAGCGATTAAATCATAATAATTTTCATTCAAATAATGGCAATAATCAATTATCATTATGTAAAATAAATCAACCATTACTTTGGCAAATGTATTTCAATTATTATTTTGATTTATTTTTTCCATATTTTCAACAATTGGATCGAATACGGTTGCAGAGTGAATCAAATCATCATCTGTACCATCATCGACTGCAGCAGCAGCTACAGCAACAAATGAGTCGTCAAAATCGTCCATCGAATTCGAATCAATCGAATAGTTCATCGATGCTCAGTAATCGAACGCAATTTCGAAATCGAATTTTGAAAAATTCCCTCAGAAATCGATTGAATCATGGCCAAAGAGTATCATATGCTGATGATATTAATGACATTTCATATTATCATCATCATCATCATCATCATCATGGTCGAAGACTCATAAAAAAGCGGCGAAATATTCAAAGAAATTATTAATTAATTTTTCAAAAAATTTAAAAATCAAAATTTTTAATTCGATTCCCGTCGCATAGATGGCAGCACAAATTGTATTTTTTTCTGAGTTTTCGAATTTCAATCACATGTGTCATTTATTTATTTTGAATTCTTTTGGTTTATTTAATCAAAATTAATTTAAATAATGATTAATAAAAACGATTCAAACATTGATGGTGGTGGTGGTAGTGGTCAATCTTCGATGTCATCGGCGAGTCATAGCCGGCAATTGTTTCCAAGTGTTTCATCATCAACGACTGAAATCGCGAAGCCCAATCTGCCACAATATTCAAGTTTTCAACAAAATATTGAATTAATTGAGCCGATTACATCACCGAAATCAGATGATGATCTGATTGAATTAAGCGATGATTCAAGTGATTCAAGTATTGAATATGTTCGTACTATTCCTAAACATCATAAACATCATCGTTCTAAGTCATCGAAAAAATTGAAAAAATCATCAAAACATCGTCGAAAACATCATAAATCTAGTGATTATGTTGAATATATTGATAATGGTGATGGTAGCAACGAACCATTGAAAAATGATCATGATTATCTCAATTATTTACCGAAAAATTCCAAAATAATATTCATTGAAGATATACCGAATTTGAAGCCAGAAGATGCATATCGTACCGATCGTTCGGGTGATCGTAATAATTTAGCTTTCAGCCGATTATATGAACGTTATGTACCACGTTATAACCATAAGCAAACCCTACGTTTGGATAAATTACGAAATGAAAAAGATTCGACAAAGAAATCGAAGAAATTGAAGCGATATTTTCAACGTAAGAAACCTGATAATAGAATCAAACGGAATCTGGAAAATTCAAATTTCATTTATGCAAATTGCAGATTCGATGAGGTTCAAGGCTCTGATTATATACGTTTGTCCAGTGTCGATGATCTGTATGAAAATGCATCGAAATTCAATGAAAATTCAAGCCAAAAGCCTCGACAAATTCAATTTGAATCCTTGAAAGATGTTGAACGACATCAGCAACAGAGACTACAACAAGGTCCTGAAACTATTCGAAACGTTCAACAGCTGTTGCTGGAGCTGACCAAATTATTCAATCGAACATTGGCCGATAACCGTAACGACGTTCGAACGTGGATTGATTTCATTAATTTTCAAGATTTATGTTATTATTATGGCATGAATTTGGATGCATTCGATGATGAAGATAATGGTGGTCGTAGTGATGATAATGGCACCAGCAACAAACGACAACATCGATTGTGTATCGAAAAGAAAATGGACATTTGCCGTAAAGCTCTTGAACATAATCGTCGATCAGCTGATTTGAATCTATTGAATCTAAAATTATTAAGTAAATATGATTCACATCAAATGAACGCCAAACAAATTGATAATGAATGGAAATCAATTTGTTTCTTGCTTCCGAACGACCATAAAATATGGTTTGAATGGTTATATACTACCCTACGTACCGATTCAATGATGAATTATAAATTTAGTCGTACAAGAAAGATATTCAAGCAAGCATTCTATGAAATAAATGTGAAACAATTGGAAGGAAAACAATTTCTGTTCCAATTCCAGCAACAATCAGCTGATAATCTAGAATTAACCCTTTTGAATCTGACTGAATTCCTGGCCGAATTTTATCATTCAAATGATTATGATGAAAAATCTATAGCCTTGTATCAATCATTGATTGAATTTAATTTGTTTACACCCGGAAAATTGGCCCAAAATTATGAATCGACAACCCTAGATGATTGGCTGCTGCCATTTGAACAATTTTGGGATTCAAACGTTCCACGTATTGGTGAATATTCGGCCGAAGGTTGGGAGCGATTTTATGAAAATATTGCCAAGAATAAGGTTGAAAATATCAAAATGAAAGATGATAGAAATTCAAAGATATTTGGCGTGGATCATTTAATGAATGAATTTGAAGATCGAATTGTCTCGGACCTGAAATCTCAATTCGCCAACAATGAACCGATACTCAAGCTATTGAATTGGACACATATTGAACATCTTAGACAAAGATTACAATGGATGCCCATCAGTAAACAGTGGTTAGCCGAAAATCAATCAATCAATGATATTGAAGATGTTGAACGAATAATTTCATTTGAAGATGATCTCAAACCATTCATCTTTCGATTACGTCGTGAAGAATCAAAATTCTTGCTTATTCTCAAATTTATCCGATATCTTCGAGCACCTTTGATTACATTTGCTCTTGATTCAGCTTATTCAACCAGTTATTTTGAAAATGAATTCCCATTGATCCCATTAAATGACAATGGAAACATGGCTGAAGCTTGGACAATGGAATCGAAATTATTCCGTAGTCACCGTGGAAGCAATCGTTATGAAAATCATTCCGAATCATTCGTATTTCGAGAATTACGTATCAAAGAAAATTATTATCAATCATTCACATGTGGTATAATCGATCATGAATGTCATTCATATCGTAATCGATCACATCAAGCTTTTGTAATGAACCTGTTTGAAAATTTAATCCAATATTATGAGCAACGAAATCGTGATTATTATTTGAAATTAACATTGCTATCAATACAATTTCAGCGCCATCTATTTGATCAGAAACTAATTACATTCAAGATGTTTCGTAAATTTCTTAAAGAAATTCTCCGAAAATTTACAAATTCAATTGAAATTGGCGCACATTTTTATCATTATTATGCCCAATTCATATTTGATTACGATTATGATGAATCGTTGAAAATTTATCAAACATTATTGAAACAGCTGATGGCTGAATCCGATTCAAATAATGATATCAATTGATTTGATGAATTATTATATTTTGGTGAAATTTGATTCAGATTTTTTCTTTTTTTTTTTTTTTTGATTTTATTCTTGATTTTTAGCCATGGAAGATGTCATTGGAAAATGGTCAGTCAAAGAAGATAATTTCGAATGTTTTTTTTTTTTGATTTCGGAAAATAAATTCGAAAAAACTATTTCCACACTTTTGAGATTATCTAAGTGAAAATAGCCAAAAAATGAAACGGAATTTCGGGAAATTTTCCGAATGAGAAAATTGAAATTTTCATTCATTTGATTTCGCGAATAAATCAATCGAATCAATGATAAGTTTGATGAATGAATTCAAATATTTTTTTAAAAACTCAAATAGTTTATATTTATTTTTCGTCGAAAAAAATATTCATTTCACGTTCAAAAAATAATGGAGAAAAATTCAAAAATAAACAGAAATGAGCGCCATCTGTTGACAGTTAATTCAACTTTTGATTTTTGAAATTTTTTAAAATTTCAAAATAATCATTTTGAAATCTTCTTCAAGCTCAAATAAATATCTTTCAATGGATGAATAATAACGGTTGGACTAGTCAATTTAAGAAGACCAGTATCCTCATCAATTTCATTGAAATATTTGGATTGTTGATCTTCACAAAGGTCAATTTCATAATTCAGTATTAAAGCAGCCAATACGGCTCGGGATTCGGATAACGCAAGATTACCACCGATACAATTACGTTGACCAGAACCGAATGCTTGAAATGCCATTAAATGATGGTTATTATTATTCGTTGAATCATCAAGCTTATGACCAGGTATCGGTAGGCTTTCACGTAATGGATCGAAAGCGTTTGGATTGGGCCAATATTTGCCATCATGATGCAGTATCCATGTCGGTATCATTATGGTTAAATCACGTGTAATGGTCAAATCGAACTCATTCAAATGTAATTCATCAATATTTTTAGACAAACGTCGTGTTATGAATGATACGACCGGTGGATATAGCCGCAGGGTTTCATACCAAATACGATCCAATAGTTCGAGGCGATTCGAATCGAATTGACAATAATCAGCTTCATCTTGGTCAAATTGAAAGTTTCGATTCAGTTCTTCACGTAATTTCCGTTGCCAATCTTTGAATTTCGCCAAACAATACAAGGTGAATGTCAAACTGGTTGATGTTGTTTCATAACCGGCCAATAGGATGACAATTGAATTACCAATCAGCTGATTTTCATTCAAATTTCCCATTTCTTTTTGTTCAATCATATAATCTAAAATGTTTATTTTACGATCGGGGCTATTTTGATTCGAATTATTCAAATGATTCGATAATTTATTTTGATAATATTTCAATATTTCTTCATGTATTTTCTTTTCGATCATTTGCATTAGTTTACCATTACCGAATACGAAAAATAATATGTATAATATTTTGGCCAAAATTGGAAAATATTCAATATATTGTAGCGTACGATCCGATGTAAGATTCATAAATTGACTAACCATTGTTCGAAGTTCAGATCGTGGTTCTTGAACATCATTATCATTCATATTGAATGCCAAACGACATATTACATCCAATGTAACACCATTCATATGTTCGGTTATATTTAAATATTGTGGGTCATCGGACGATTGATTATCATCGGATGATGTCAGTTTACGATCAATCGATTGTAGCAGACGTTTGACAGACATATTGATGGCTTGTTTCGTGGTTTCCATTGTTATTCGATGTGCAGTGAACGGTGGTGTCAGCGTACGCCGGGTGTGTCGCCATATTTTATCTATTTTTTGAAAAAATTGAATTAATTTAAATTGATTATACACCCATAACCTTATGCAAATACCTTCTTCATTAAGTATCGATGATTTAAATGGTTCCATTTCGATTGAACTTTTAAGACGATTCGGAAATTTCGAACCATTTTTTATGAGAATTTCTTTGACTAATCGTGGATCTTTAACAACCAGAACGGGTAAATCAGCATGAAAAAATCCAAAATATGGTTCATTTGCGTATTGTTTACACCATTTAATCAAAATTTGATGTTGATTTGCATAAAATTCTGGTAAATTTCCATATAGGAATGATGATTTCAAATATGGAATATGTTGGCGATCAAATTGTTCAGTACGTCGAGATTTATGATTTAACCATTTAAATAATTTTATGAAATTATAAATCACTATCGACATGAATATCCATTGTATTAGCAGGATTGAAATAATCATTGTTGTTGTTGCACAATCGAGTATAAATGATATTTTTGAATTTAATTTTCGCTAAGCAACAAGATGACATGTATTTTCCAATACAAAGTGATTATTGATGCTTATCAATGATCAAATAAATAATTCATTGAAAAACATATTTGCACTGATATATCAATATAATATAATTGAACAGACACATATTGAAAAACAGATTAAATCAATAAAACATTCATTTATTTATTATCATAAATATTTTCAAGGATATTTGGATAATAATAATTTGATAATTGTAAAATTATCAGAAATGTTATGATAATCATACGGCTATTTTAACCGAAATTAATATTTTTACTCGAGATTTTAACCATGAAAAAGACGATCGAGTTACGTCGAAAGGATTGGAGAAGGCATTATTGATGATAACGACACATGGATTCTAGACATTTCACATTATGAAAAGCTTTATATATCAATTATATAGAATGTTTCATTTACTTGAAGATATTTGCGCAATAAATTAGTGGATTGAATTTTGATGGATTGATGAATAATCAATGAATCACAGATTTGGATGATCAATTCGTCAATAACCATTCAGGTTTCGGATCATCTAAATTGAAATAAAAATTACCAAATAGCCATGTATTCAACAGAAGCATAGTTATCGATATAGTTTTCGCTATTAGACCAGGTATTATCTGCAGAATGGATAGAATTGTTGATGAAATATCAAAGACAAATCAATCAAACAAATTACCATATCTTTAATTGACATATTTTGAACATGATAAAATATCAATGTATTCGATGTTGTACCTATGGGCGAAATGAATGCATATGCACAAGATGCTGTAAGTGGTAGAATTAATTTCAATGGATTTATTTGTAAATTTTCCGATAGCCTTATGGCGATCGGTATCATAATGCTTGCTGTTGCTGATGTACGCATCACTTCAATAGTCATATTGGCAACGATTACTATGAATATGATGAGCAGTGGTTTTGACAGAATTTCCGATAATTGTGACAGGTGGATGCCGACTAAATTTGATAGACCTGATGACTATAAGAGCATTAATTAGAACATTTCCACATAAACAACCAAAGAAACATACCTCAACAGCATCGGCAACGGCAAAACCACCACCACGAATTATGATTACACCCCATTCCAACTTGGTTTTCATCGTATACCAATCAAGCAGTGAATTTTTATGTAAATCAATATTCCAGCTATTTAATTTGGATGGAATCAAAAACAATAGAATAACACATAATATTGCAGCTGATGCTAATTTTGGTTGTTGTTTTTCGGGAAACAATCGAGACCAACCATCAATTTTTGGTGGTTTATAAAATGTGTATAGGAGAATCATTAATATGAATACAGCTATGACGGCCCATTCATGGAAACTGAAATTTTTGAAATTAATCAAGTAGTTTTGGTCAATTAAAACATTCGAAATTACAACTAAGGACTTACGTTATTGGACCTAGTTTATCATATTTCTGTTGTATATGTTGCCGCAGGAATTGCTGTCGTTTTTTATCAATTTTCAAGTCCCTATGGAATGCAAACCAATGAACAGATTAACCTTCAGATTTTCAAATATTTCAAATTAAACTTACCGAATGTAAATTGTCGACAAAACGAACCAAACAATCAAACAAATCAACACATTGATTGGTGTTGAATAAAGCAGATAGCTGGCGTAATCGACTGGATCTTGATTATTGTATTGACTGGTGATAAAATCATTAATATTCAATCATTAAAAATCCATTCAAATTGACTTACTTTTCAAGAATATCTTTCATAATAAGATTTGGGCCACTCGATGTAAGGGTGCTGACACCACCAATAGTTGCTGCATAAGCAATACATAGATAAAACAATTTGGTTATTTTATCTTTGTTCATCTCGGATTCTTGGTTCGAATTCGATTCAATTTCATTCGAATTCGAATTCAGATTTATGATTGATACTTCATTATTATCACGGTCTTTGATTGGTCTTTGTTTGGCTTCAGCTCCATTATTTATACCATTATTTGTACCATTTGCATTATCATCATTATTATTGTTATTTTCTTCGAAATATTCGAAAATATCTCATCAATAATCGGTAACATCATGGCGACTGTAGCCGTCGATACGATCCACATTGAAAAAAACATTGTCGTAAACATAAAACCGGCCAACATCCATTTTAATTTGATTATTATTTGTTCAAATAATAACAATACTTTTAGGGCTATACGTTGATGAAAATTTGATTTTTCCAATGCAAGTGCAATGACTAAACAACCTAAAAATAGCATATTATTTGCACGTAAATATGCATTACATGCTTGATCAGTACTTAATAAGCCGAATAATGGTAACAATACAATCGGTAGCAATGATATTATCGGTAATGGTATCGGATTTAATGACCATAATAATGACATTATTATAATTAGATATAGACATTTCTTCTCACTGTTATTATCGATACCATTATCAATATTTTCAGTCGCTGAAGACAATAATAATGGTATAAACACCGCTGGTAATATGATTAATGATAGATTTGGAATGAAATTTATAAATTGTCTGAGACAATTCATAGCTGATTGATATTTTTGATTCGAAATCATGATTTTAAATTTGAGATTTGATGATTTCAACACTTTTAAGATTGATTCAGTAATAATTTATGAAGATTTTTAAATTGAAATTTCAATCAAAAATCACCATTATCGACCGATTGATCGTTTACACAGCTGATTAAACAATTACAAATTTAAATCGCTTAAAATTTTCAATCAAAAATTGATGTATTTTCAATTGTGAATCGATATAGTTTTAAATCAAATGAAATGAAAATCGAATCCATATCAATACACATATCAATACACATTCGAAACGTGATGTTTTCACAAATCATTTTGATATTTTTGATTCAATTCACGAAAAAAATATTGATCAATAATGCATTGATTCAATTCAATTCGAATGGATTCGACTTCGGCGATAATCTACAAATTAGACGACCAATAAACAATGGAATCGCATTCATTTTTAGGCTGCTTTAAAACACATACAAATCACATCCAAAGATTTGTCTCGATATCTTCCTGATGATAATTAGGAATAATAATTGAATCCATTTAGCAAATAATCGTGTTGATAATACCAAGTCTTCAACGTAGGACGCAATATTTAAAATTTTAAATTTCGCGCCATTTTTCGAACGGAAAATTTTCCTCATAATCACTTGTATTTTCGCTCTAATTCACTGCAAAACTTGTCAATTTTCCTACTTGTTGTTTTTCTTATGATGATTTGTACATTTTACTTGTCAATTGATCATTCAATAATCACTCAACGATCATCAATCATCATCATCATCCACGATAGTCAATCGATGATTATGTTCATCCATTCAAAATGTTCAAAAAAAAAATTGTTGATTTGTTTTGATGTTTTCAAAGAGTTGAAATCAGCCAAAATAATGCAAATTTCAGTCATAAATCATTTGGTGTTTGAAGCCCAAAAATAAACAGCCAAAATCTACCAGAAAATAAATGTCATTCATATTTGAATCTTTAAAATTCAACCAATCAATTGTTGATTTGATAATCATTGAATTAATTAACTTGGCTTCCATGTTTGCTTGAAAGTAATTAAGAAATCATTGTGTATTTGTCCATTTCGAATCATTTTGAATGTATTAGGTTGTCCGAAAAGT